>PVJA010006139.1:7696-17856 GCA_004027025.1 Myocastor coypus
GTCCTCTTTTTTTTTTTTTTTTTTAACTTTATTCATTTACATTATGGCCAGCTCAGCCTGTCCTGGGGGTGGGGCTGGCATAGCATGTGGTGCTGGGGATCGAACCGCGGTCCTTGCAGTTGTCTAAGCTTGCGTGAGTAGGTGCTTTAGACCACTGAGCCATCTCACCAGCCCTGTAATATGTTTTTAAAAATTTAAAAATTCATATTTTTCAACTACCCCTTGTAAAGTTAGTCCAAAGCCCTTAACCCAGTGCACAGTGAGGTTTAGCAAGCATGAAGCACTATTACATTCTCACTGTCCTAGTTTTAATAGATTTTATTTTTTAGAGCAAATTAAAATTCACAATAAAATTAAGCAGAAAGTAAAGGCAGTCCTATGTGTACTCTGTCCTTACACAGGTACAGCCTCCTCCTACCAGTGTCTTATACCAGATGGGACACTGTTGCAACTGGTGGTCTATATTGCCACAGTATTTTCACCCAGAAACAATGACTTGCACGAGGATTCGTGTTACTCACTTTTCCTGTAACTTAGGCACAATACCAGACATTTACAACTCAGAGGAAGAGAGTGGTATTAGGCCTTGCAGTTTTAGATGTTTCTGTCTGTGATTGACAGATTCAAACACAGAACCGGCATGGTGGAAGGGCCAGCTACAACAGCAGGCTGCTAACATCACAGTAGCCAGGAAACAGAGGGAGAAGGAGGGGCCAGGGACCTGTCTCTTCTGACCAGACCCCATCTCCTACAACAAATCAGGTTCAGCTTTGCATAATCCAATCATCTCCCCAAAACCCCATCTCAACACAGAGGCTTTGGTGGTATATTTGAGATCTAAGCCATAACAAGATCTCTCTTGGTATTGTATGCTCTATGGGTTATGACAAATGTATAATGAATATGTATCCACCCTTGTGGATACACTTTCATATGAAGTGGTTTTACTGCCCTAAGATTCTTCTGTGCTCTACCAGTTCAACCCTTCTCTAACCTCAGAAAGCACTGTTCTTTTTTTTTTTTTTTTTTTTTTTTTTTTTTTTTTTTTTTTTTTTTTTTTTTTTTTTTTTTTTACATTTTTATTTTTATTTTATTTTCTTGTTTCAGAACTTTTGTTTGTTTATTATTTATATGTCTGACTCAGCCTGTCCTGAGGGCAGGGCTGGCACAACATGTGGTGCCAGGGATCGAACCGCGGTCCCTGCAGCCACCTAAACTTTCCTAAGCAGGTGCTGTAGACCACTGAGCCATCCTGCCGGGCCCCACTGCTCTTTCTACTATGTCCACAATTTTGCTTTTTCAGGAATGCCAGAGTTGAAAAAGTATGGTAGGTAGTCTATTTGTATAGGTTTTTTTCATTAGTATTATGTGTCTTAAGTTCCTTTATATTTTTCATGGCTAGATAGCTCATTTCTTTTGAAGGATGAGTAATATGCCATTGGCTAGATGTACCACCGTTTATCTATTGAAGGATACTTTGGTTGCCTCCAAGTTTGGGCAATTTATAAAACTACTGTGAATATCTATGCAGGTTTTATGTGGTCCTAAATTTTCAACTCATTTGGGTAAATAGCCAAGAGTGTAATTGCTGAGATATATGGCAAATTGTATTTAGTTTTGTAAGAAATTGACGATCACTTCCAAAATGCCTGTACCACTTACAGTCTCACTAACAATAAACCCAAGAGTCTGTTGCTCTTGGCCTCAGCAGCATTTGGGATTCAGTGCTCTGCATTTGGGGCATTCTCATAGTGTCTGTAGTAACATTTCCTTGTAGCTTTAATTTGCAACTTCTTAATGACATGATGTTGTCATTTTACTATTGTTTTCATTACCCTAGGGTTTCTATAAGAATAACAAGTGACTAGCATAATGCTTTATGCATAATAATTGCTCAATAAGTTGCAAGTTTAAAATGAAACCTGACAGATTGAATCATCTGTTTCCTGGGTTTAATAGGAACAAAGCCTACTCGGTGGCCAAGACTGCTTTTCACTCAGTAACTCCTCTTGTGAAATACCTTGTATGCACTCATGTATAGCGCTTACTAGCTGATATTACAATTAGCTATTTTCATATCTGTCTTCCTTACTTCAGGGTTAATTTTAGAGGGTAGAATTTTATCTTTCTCTTATGCCCATCACCAGTGTGTGTGGCAGTGTGTGTGTGTGTGTGTGATGTTTGAGCTTGATTGTGTCAACCTGAATGGCTTGGGAGCTTCCTGGGGAGCAGTACGGCAGGCTTCTCCATGGTTCTGGATGGGGACAGAGGCACGGCCTTGCATAATATGAATGGTCCTTCACCCCCTTTCTCTCCAATACTGTTGTGCTGCTGCACTTCCTAGGCCCCAGTGAGCTGTGCAGCTTTGCTCTGCCATGCCGTTCTACCACTATAGATGCAGTTGCCTTGGACTCTGCCAGCCGTGTACCAAATCCTCTGAAACCACGAGCCAAATACAACTTGTCCTCCTTTAAATTGTGGATATTTTTTCTAGAAATGGGAAATCTGACTAATACAGTGCCATATTTCAAAGAAGACAGAGCATATATATTTTTTAATGGAACTCAAAATACTAAATGAATCACCCTACCCTGGATTTTCTCCCTGTGAATGGACTTAGGTTTTAGAAGCATCTGCCTGACACAGCACCATGCATGTTGCAGAGCTGATCATTCTCCACCCAAAACTGCACATACTCTCTATCTTTGCACAGACTTTGAAGCTCTTATTCTGTGATAGAAAGAATGGATTGTCTCTGTCACTAAGGTGTGACTATTCTGAAAAGTGGAAAATCATTTCCACACCTTAGTACCTAAAACAGCCATGACACAGAAAGAGCTCATGAAGAAATGCAGTGTAAGTGAGTGAGCAGGCCTAGAGCCCTGTGCATGCCTCTGCCCGGCCCAAGATCCAGAAATGCTAGACTTGGTCAATGCATGGCAGGCCCTGGGGCACACTCAGGCTTCTGTAATACAAGATGTTAACACAGTGTGATATGAACTTAACCCCATCTTCAAAGTCAGTGTAGAATTAATCCAGCTCTGGACTTCATGGTTGCTGACCACAGGGAAACTGCTCTTGACCTCCTTTTCTCATTCATGGCCAGGAGGTCTGGACATTGAAATGAACATGCTAGGGAGTGCCAACATGGAAATCAGTACTTTGCATTCTAAACTCTAAGCCCATAGTCTCTTTCTCCTTCAGAACCACCAATTTTTCCTCTCAGTAAAACAAAGCAAAATGCCTAGAACCTGCATTGCTGAGCCAGAGCTAGCCCACCTCTCCAGCAGACATCAACTGGGATTCACCAAAACTGATGATGTTTCGCTTTCTCTTTAGCTGGCACTGCTGTGAGCATTTTAGATCCAGTAACCCTGCACCTCCAGCAGACCCACTGTTCCCATAGAATGATTACTGACAGAACTCAGTGCTGCTATGTGCCCACTGGACTTGGTTCTGCTATGCCCACCCGATCCAGAGCTTACATCAGGATCAAGGTACCCATGTACTGTTGGACAATGGTACTCTGCCATTCCCTTGGGGCTAGTGTCCATGGCTGATCCACTTAGCTGATGTCTTCATATCCACATGGTGAAGATCTTTTCCCTGCCAAAGGTAGTCGTGAGTCTGGAAGATACAACTGGTAATACAAATGGGCAAACATCAGTGGAGGGCTACAAAGCATGTGAAAATAAAGAGTCAGAAAACCATGACACTTCCATAGAAATATGATATATTTCCAGGAACTATCCCCAAAGAAAGTGTGGTCTTTGCATTGTATGGTAAATAATTCAAAATAATTTTAATAATTAATGCGGGGTCTCACGATGCAGCAGCTAGGACTCATAGTGATCTTCTTCTCAGCCCCTGCAGTACTCAGATTACAGGTGTGAGCCACCACACCTAGTTTAAATTAAAATAATTTTAGAAGCTCAGTGAGCGATGAAGACACAGGTAAACCATTCAATTAAATAAAAAACACAATGTAAGAACAAAATAAGAAGTTTAAAAATAAACTTGAAATAGTTTTTAAAAATAGAACCAAGTAACAATTCTAAACAAGAGGAATATGATTGCTAATATGAAAAATGCAATGAAGAACTTTAACTATGGATTCAGTGAAACAGAAGACTCAAAAGGGATTATCTACAGAAGAAAAGATAGATTAATAAAACTTATGAAGATAATGAGACAGTGAGCAAGTGAATACGAATATTATGGGAGTAATGAAAGATGAGAAAATAAAAGGGACAGAAAGTTTAAGTATAAATAATATCTGAAAAAATTACAAACCTGTTGAAAAAAGACATCCAGATTGAAGGAACCCATTGAACCTTAGATAGGCTGAACATAGCTGTACAATGAGTCACAGTACAATTAAAATGATCCAAGTTAGAGACAAGCGGAGTTTTTAAAGCAACAACAGAAGAGTTACTATTCACATACAAGGGAGTCCCCATGAGACTGTGAGCAGATTTCTTACAGGAAATTTGCAGAGTACGGGAGAGCAGATTAATACACCAAAGCACAAAGAAAGAAAAAACCCTTTGCCAACTAAGAATAATACTATTCACAAAAGATACTTTTCAAAAATGAGGGAGAGAAGAAATTTTTCTCAGGTCAAAGGTATTTTTTTTTTGTATTGTGACTCCCATAACAAATTTTGTGGTTATATTTATCCATCATATTTTTGTTTTTAACTTTTATTTTAGGGCAAAAGTAGTTTATGAGCCATTATCAAAATATGACATTATTAAGTACTACTTCATTTGTAATAAGTACTAGATCTATCTTATAAAAAGTTTTTAAAGGGATCCTTCAGGCTGAAATGAAGTGAAAGCATGTTCAAACATAAATCTCATAGTGGTAGTTAATATATAGACAAAATAAACAATAATTTAAAAGATAATATTTATTTATTTATTTATTTATTTATTTATTTATTTATTTTTATCTTTCTGAGACACAGTCTTTTTTTTTTGTTTTTATTCAGTCTAGGCTGACCTGGAACTCACAGCAATCCTCCTGCCTCAGCCTGCTGAGTGATGAGATCACAGGCATGTGCCACCATGCCTGGTGACAAAATAAATAATACTTAATAATGTCACATTTTGATAATGGCTCATAAACTACTTTTGTCCTAAAATAAAAGTTAAAAACAAAAATTATGATGGATAAATACAAGCACAAAGGCACAGCAGGATGGCTCAGTAGTCTAAATCGCCTGCTTAGGAAAGCTTAGGCGGCTGCAGGGACCACGGTTCAGTCCCCAGCACCACATGCTGTGCCAGCCTTGCCCTCGGGGTGGGCTGAGCTGGAAAATAAAAATAAATAAATAAACAAACAAAAGTTCTGAAACAAGAAAATAAATAAATAAATAAGCACAAAATTTGTTACTGGAGTCACAAAACAAAAAGAAGCAAATATTGACTTCAACAACACAAAACGTGTTAGGAGTGAAAGTATTGACTTCCTATATGTAAGTGAAGTTGAGATATTAACAATTTTAAATAGGTTGATACAACTGCAAGATAGTTAATGCAGGTTTGCATTATCACAAAAATCTGTAATAGTAGATATGGAAAAATGGAAGGAAAAAGAATCGAAGGAAATTATTAATGAAAATATCAAATAACAAAGGAAAGCAGCAAAACAGGAAAAGGACACAATTATAAGAGAAAAGAAAGAATTAACAAAGCAGGATTTGTACATCCTCAGTTGTCAGTCACTTTAGTCATTCATCAGTTTACCCACAGCATCACGAGGAAGTTCCTTTATGTGTTGACGGTCACAAGCAGGCTGCTCACGCAGGGCAGCCCTCATGCATCTCTTTATTTTATATCAATTCTTTTTTGTCTACTTTTTAAATTTACAATGTTGTGTCCAATTTTAATGTGTCTAGAGAAGTCTAACAAAAAGTTCTGGCTATTTTCTTTTATGAATTCATATTGTATTTTATTTGTGAAAAGTAACCTACAATTTTGTGCTGTCATCTGTGTAAACTCTTATCAGTTTATCAAGTCTTTGTACTGCTCCAGAACTTGGTGATATTCATGGACAGTACAAAATGGACACATTTGATGTACTGACACCAAAAGGGAAGGAAATGTTAACAGATCTACAAAAAGGAAACACTGAAAAGAGAGAGATTTTAGCAGATCAGAGAGGAAAGGCCTGTGTTCCAAAATGGAAAGACAAAAAAGATGTTTCTTTATAGTCAACTATACCAAATACAGAAATAATAGAACTTGAAAGGAGAAAAAACTAAAACAGTTGTAGTAGTAGTGAGTGATTTTAATTCTATGGGTGGTGTTGACAGAGTTAACCAACATCCAGCAAGCTACCCTGTAATTAAAAAGTGAGAAAAATGTTATTATAAATTACTATACACATTCTGTGCCAAGCAATATGGAACTCGTTTATTATTTATTCACACAAGGGAATTCCAAAAGTCACTTACAATTTAGCTAAGGTCTAATAGACAAAATAATTGAAAAGTATGGGATAGCAAAACACCAACCGGGATGTCCATCATCAACGGTCTCACCATTGCAGTGGGTGGAGGAACATTTTGTTGAAATTATATCTACCAAAGGACAAAAAAAAGGAAAGGCTAGCTGGGCAACATATAATACATTGTCCCAGAAAACATGCACTGCAAAAAGAATTCAAAAGGAGACTAGGTATTGTCATCCAGATTGAAATGTTGAATTTTGCATTGAATGTTTTAAGATATATCATATGGAAAAAATTACTGAACAAATTTGATGTAATTGTCATTTTTATGTTTTCTGTCTTACAATTAATTAAATATATACAAGTGTTGTCCATGTTGTATTTATTCATTTTGATAAGAAAAAATATAAAATAGCAATGAAACAGTTTCAAAACAGGTTACTAGGACAGTTGCAATAATTAATACATTGCATATTGTTGTCTTCATATTAGTTATTCAGAGGACAAGATGCAGATAGGATAACTTGTATAAACAATATAAGTATAAACTTTTCTTCTCAATGAGCTAAGAGAAAGTAGCTGTATACCTAGCCTAACTATCTCACAGCAAAACAGTCTTTTATTTATATTTCCTTTTTTTTGTTTTGTTTTGTTTTGTCAGAGATGGGTGTTCTATTACAGGTCGAGAAGTTGTACTTGGAGATGTCTTTAAAGGATCCTTTCATACTTGATGCCTGTCCGAAGACTGTTGGTACTTGAATTCAGCAAAATAACTCAACATAGTCCAACAGTCCATAATAGTAGTGAGTTGCCAGCACAACTAGCAACTGTCTGAAGTTGGTGACTTGAGCCTTTTACAGCTCAGCACATAATATAGCTTTAGATTTTATACCTTGTGATTATACTTTTCTGCTGGATGGCTAAGGACAAGTTAAAACAAGACCTATATAGCTAAAAATGTAACTTTTACTATCTGACAAGGTTAGTCAAATCCCCTCAGGATTTGCCCTGGCACCATGTATAGCACCTTGTGGATTCTTTGCCAGAGTCAGCCATTTGGATGAGTCACAGCCACTGCTTTTCCAATTTGCTCTCTGCTTCACACTGTATTTTAACAATTGGACTTTAAGTAGTTAAATGCAAATGGATTGACAATTATTAATCAACATGGAAAGAGTAGCTGAGTGTATTTAAAACATTAGAATATCTAACTAGGCCTTAGTTACTCTTCTCTTGTTGCTGGGACCAACACCTGACACCCAAAGTGAGGGAAGGAAAGGTTTGTTTAGCTCATAATTACAGAAGATTTTAGTCCATATTCAATTGGCTCAAAGGCAGAGAGGCAAATGGCAAAAAACAACCTTTCATGTGGGCAGGCAAAGAGCAAGAACCAAGGGAGGAGTAGCAGCAGTTCATGCAGCTAACTTCTCTTTCTTCCTTACATTGAAATGCAGATTACCTGCCCCAGGGGAGGTACAGCACCCACACCCACAATAACCAATTACAAATTCCAGAAGCCACCCCATGACTGGAATGAGGCTTGGGGGTGCACCTACACACAAACCATAACAAGTTATATACTATCAGTAAAAGATGTACTTTAGATTTAAAAATATCTATAAAATAGGAGAAAATATTTGCTAATTACTCACAGAACAGCAACAATATCCAGGATATATAAAGAACTCAAAAAACAGAAGAAAAAGAATAAGTACTAAACTAAAAATGTGTAATATTCTGAACAGACACATTTCAAAAAAGTTCAAATGTCTGATAAATATATAAAAACATTCAATATCTTTAGCCATCTGGGAAGTTCAAATCAAAACTTTATTGATATTACATCTCACCTGGTCAGAATGACTGTTATCAACAACACAGTGTTGGTGAGGTTGTGGAGGAAAAGAACATTCCTCTTCTGTGGATGGGAAAGTAAATGAATATAGCCGCTGTGAAAAACAACATGGAGGCTCCTCAGAGAATGGAACATAGAGCTATTATATAATCTAGATGCGTCACTACTGGGCCCAAACCAGCCTAAGAGAGATAGCTGTATAGCAATGTTTACTGTGACACTATTCACAGTAACTAAGGCCAGCTAACAAGTACAGTCTGACTGTAGGTTGGATGGATACAGAAAATATAGCATATATACACAGTGGAGTAATATTTGCCATACAGTGAAATCCTGTTATTTTTAGGGCAAAAAAAAAAAAAAACCAAGAGGGAACCAGATCTTATCATTTTAGCATGACAGGCAAAGAGGAGGGTGACACATTTTTCCCTCCTGTGTGAAAAGTAAGATTTTTAAGTGTCCTAAAAGCAGGAGGGAGAATGGAAAGGGGAGTAGGGAGAAGGCAGAGATGGATGAAGGAGGGCAGGGCGTGACCAAAGCACGATACATACTTATGTGTAAATGTTACAATGAAGCTCATACGTTGGTGTGATGGATGTGTGTTAATAATTATAATTATTTGTTTAAGTCCAGTGCTATGGGGTCTGCACGATATTTACTTTAGACTTAAGGACATATGTAACCCAAAAGAGAGTAGATAGAAAAAACAGAACCAAATCAGACCTACATATATAAATATCATATAGTGTAAGGACTCAAAAGAAAGAATAAATAAATAAATAAATAAATACATAAATAAAATTTGGGCCATACCAGGAATCAATCTCAGGACCTTGTGTTTTCTGCATCCTCAACTCCTATAATTTTTTTTTTTTTTTAGAAGAGTGATTTAAATACAAAATGTATTTGGAAGAGTTAAAAAAAAATAATGTTTATTGAAAGTGAAAAACGGAACCAACTCAAGCAACAGGTTTGATGAAAAAATAGATAATATATCATTCATTATTAATCAGCTATTCTTGTTTTGAAAATCTGTAATATAAGTGTTGCTGTATGTTAACCTGATTCTGTATTTGCTTTTGCTATTCTTGCTTTTGCTTTTATTATTCAAAATAAAAGAAAATTATAATAAAAAAGAAAAACAGAACCATGAAAATGATAAACAAAAGAAAAATAGAGATTGGCTATACTGACAACAGGAAAGAAAGGTTTAAACCAAACACTGTCACAAAAGCCAAAAAAGAATATTGATTAAAAGATCAACCCATCAGAAACTATAAGCGTGTATATATATATACACACTCAGTATCAGCTCACTGTAAATTATACAGCAAATATAGATCTGGAGGAAAAGGCTGATAGAAATAGTAGACTACTTTTGTATTATACTTTAAACAGTAGAACATTTAGACAGAAATTTAATAAATAAGCAGCTGAGCTGGTCACCACTCTTGATCACATGGATCCGAAAGGCATACACAGAAGAGCCCATCCAACAGCATAGGACACATGTTGTTCTTAAGCGAACATGGAACAGACTCCAGGATAATTCACATTAGGTAAAAAACAACTCCCCAAATGCATGAAGACTTAAACTATACCAAGTATATTTCTTATCATAATCTTTACTGGGCAATTACTAGAATAAAGAAGAAATAATTTTTAAAGATGTCTAGAGACAAACAAAAGCAAAATATACTAATATCTATAGGATATGGCGAAAGTGTACTGAAAAGGAATATAAATAGTGTTAAATGCCGATCTACAATAAGAAAGATAGAAAGAGCAAAAGATCACCAATAAACCATCTAATTTTACCACTCATGGATCAAGAAAAGAAAAAACAAAC
>PVJA010006139.1:17956-47186 GCA_004027025.1 Myocastor coypus
AAAAAAAAAAAAAAAAAAAAAAAAAAAAAAAAAAAAAAAAAAAAAAAGACATGTGAAAGGAGAACACTGTAATAAATGCCTCAGAAATATAAAGGATCATAGAGATAATTATAAATAATTATAAATCTACAAATTGGATAACCTAGAGGAATTAACTAAATTTCTAGAAACACAGACCCTACCAAGACAATTAAAATGCAGAGAACTGTGAACAAATAACAGGTAACTTGGTGATTGAAGACTTCTCAGTGACACAAACTCTGTAATTTGATGGTTTCACAGATGAATTCCTCCAAACATTTGATTAACAACAATTTTCTTAAGACTCTTTCAAGCTTAAATGGGGAGAGAACATATAAAATTCATTCTGTGAGGTCAGCATTACTTTAAACAAGTAGAGATTAATCCTGAGATGTAAGGATGACTCTAAATTTCAAAACAACCAGTGTTGTAAACCACTTCAACAGAATAAAAGATAAAGGGCCCATGACCATCTAAAAAAGATGCAGGACAAAATAAAGTATCTATTTATGATTAAATACTCTTGAGAAAATATATGTATTCCCACATGATAAAAGCCATCTATAAAAATCCCATACAATACCCCTAATGGGGAAAATTGGAACTTTTGCCTCTAAGCACTGGTACCAGGCCACAGTGATCATTCTTATTTCTATTCTGTATGGTACTAGAGTCCTAGCTAGAGCTATTGGACAAGGAATGGAAATAAAATGCCCCCAAATTGGAAAGGAAGAGGTAAAAATATTTCTGTTCATGGATGAAATTATATAGTTTTTCATTCTAAGAATTACACAAAAAATCGTTGAAATGAACCAAAGAATCCAGTACATTTGCAAGATACAATACCACCATAAAAATTCACAGCCATTCTGCACACTTACATAAATCATTCCAATAAATCAAACTACAAAGACACCATGGAACTGGCATAAAAACAGATATGTGGACCAATGGAACACAGGAGAGATTCTGAATATGAATCTGTGCATTTATAGTCAACTGATCTTTGACATGAGTGACAAGAACCCCTAATGGGAAAAGAAGTCACTTTGATTAATCCCATGAATCAATGTTTTGAGAAAAATAGACAGCAATTTAATAGCATAAAAGTTCCTGATTTAAAAATGGATGAAGAACCTGAAGAGATATCCTCAACACCACTAATCATCAGAGAAGCACAAATCAATGATGCAACAAGCTCGCACCTCATAATCCTTGGCAAGGCTACTAGCAAAAAGACAAGACGTAACAGGCGCTTATGGGAACATAGAGGAAAGGAAAGCTGGTAAGGGTGTAAATTAGGGTACTTAAATAAGGGAAACAGCAGAGAATTTTCTCAAAAAATTGGCACTAAAACTACGAAATAACCCAGTAATTCTATCTCAGTATGTAATTAAAGGAAAGGAAATTAGGACTTCAGACATCCGTATTCCTACAGGCACCATCAATCATATAGTCATATAAGTCAAGTTAGGGAAACATCAAATGTCCAAGGATGGATGAAGAAAATAACCTATGCATATCATGGAATATTGTTTAATTTCAAAAAAGAAGACAATCCTGACTTGGCAGATTGACAGTGCAGGTCAATCTACAGGACATTATGTTACATCAAATAAGGCAGAAACAGAAAGATTCACTTTCTTCATGATTTTATTGAGAAATCCAAAAAGCCAAACTTGGAGACCCAGAGTCAAATGGTGGCTGGGAGAGGCTGAAGGACAGGAGAGAGAAGTGGGGAGAGAGTGGTCCCAGGGTGCCACGTTCTGTTTATCCAGGCTGTATAAATTCTGTAAATGTGCATACCACATGACATCACTAATATACTGAATTGTGTACTTGGAACGTGCTAAGAACATGGACCTTAAATGTTCTTCACATACACAGAGAGCAAAAGAGACAGACAGGAAAAAGAAAAAGGCCATTATGTAAGGTGATGAATGTGGTTATTTAACCATGATCATTCATAATATTTGCATATAAATTAGTCCACATTAAATGTCTGTTATTTTTATAAGTGCATCATATCTTTAAAAGCCCTTCAACTAAATAAATAGAATAAGATACTAAAATAAGCGCTGCTGTCTTTCTTACCCTGTAGGAGAAGATGGCTTTCAATGATAGTAAAAAGTGGACTAGAGAAAGAACCCAAACCTCATTAAGGAAAAGGTCGACGAGAAATTCCATCATGTATGTGTTTGCTAGATTTTACAGTCATTTGTTTGTTAAATCCTTCAGGAGGGAGGGCTTGGAGAGAGGTATAGCTAAGTAGTCCTGTCATTTCAGAGGTAAGAGGAATGCAGCCAGTCACTCAGGGCTGAAGTTGCTGTCTGTGTTCACAGAACTCACAGAAGAGGGAAGCCTGTCCCTGGGCAGAGCTCCGGGACAGAGGACACGGTCCCCACCCTCCTTGCCTTCCCTTTCATGTCCTGTCTCCCACAATTTATTCCCTAGCACCTTGTGATCGGACATCCGCACCAGATTTGATTTATCACTCACCTGACATAAACCCTGACAATACTATAATTAGAAGGTTCAAATGAGCGCCCAGAGGGAGGCAATTATTTGCCAAGAGATGAATTGTGATAAACAGCCCAAGTGTAGTTTCCCTGGTGGGTGGGGAGCATGCAGTTTGTTGATACCAAAATAAAAAGGGTTATTTTCTGTGATAGCGGCACTGACTTTCCTTAAATGATGCAATGGATAACTTTCTCTGCTTAAGAGGAAGCTTCCCAGAGCCTTACCTATTCCTTTCCTACTCGTGGCTACCTTCAGAGAAAGCAGGGAGTATCTGAAGGAGACCCCGCCATCTCCACATTTCCTTCACCCTGGGGAAGCATTCTGCCTGCCCGGAATGTTAGTGCCCTCCCCAGTGGACACCAGTTTTGCATCTGGATCTGGCTGTAGCCTCTGGGTTGGGAGGGCTACTCTACAGGCAGGCTCAGGTAGGCACGGGAGGATCGGAGGAACAGGCAAAAGGAGATTGATTTTACTGAATGTCTTCTCCACTTTCAGCACTGGCCCATCCGGTCTCCACGTCATGTTATGTTAAAAGAATTCATTTTTCCACTTTACAGGTGAGGAAGCTGTGATCTTGAAAGCAAAGCTTTTCCAAGAAGAGAGGCGGTAAAAAGATGGGGATAGCACCCAGGTGTCTGCGGTGCTAACTGACTAACGCCTTGGCTCTTTTCTCTAATTCAATATAACTTCCTCACATGGGAGGAAAAAAGTCCCTGGAGAATAGGTTGGAATGTTGTTTACATCCAACCTCTGACGGGAGTTTGATTAGGTTCTCATTAAAAAGATTGTTGGTTTTGTAATTCTAACCCTTTCCCCAGGTTCATGTTGACTTTATGGAGTGTTCTGTCCTAGGTCACAGTGACCTCACTCCAGCTGTGTGGGAACAAGGTATGTCAGGAAATGGGCGGGGTTTCCAGCAACTGCCAGGTCAGGGTTCCAAGCTGCAGGGACTATGGCTCTACCCTTCAGGGGTTCTACCAGGTGTATGGCAGAAAAGACAGCTAGGCTCCTGATGTGTGCCCACTCAGCCTTGATGTCCACCTGGCGCTCGGGTCTCTGGCTGCTGGTAATGACCTCGTGAATCTTCACGTATGCACTTGGAGTTGGAGACCAACAACCCCATTGTACAGGGACAGGAGCCGAGGCTCAGCAAATCCAAGGGATTGTTTCTGTTTCTCACTGCAGTGGAATTTGGCGTTAAGACCTAGCTCTGAAGGACAGATCTGTTACTTTAAGAGCTTTGTAGCTTAGGAAATGTTACTTCAACTCCACAGAATGCAGTATTTTTGTAAAACTAAGGTAAAGAAGAAACACTTTCTCCTTGGGAAGAGTTTTTATTAAAAATATTTGTCATAGTGTAAGTACCTAACCCATATGGTACTATCCATGGTGTTTAATTTCACCTGTCATTTCTGATGTTTGCCAAGAGCCCTGTGTCGAAGTGTATGCTGACCCCGCAGCAAGGAGAGCTGGTATGGAACAGCCATGTCTGCTATGGCATGGGAGAGGACTGACTACAAATGTGGCAACTAGTTTTCATGCTTGCACTAATATTATTGTCTACAGTACTCTCAGGCAGAATTGGATTCATTTCCCACTACCTCCACTTTGTCTCTCCCTAGTCATAATTTCTTGGATGTATAAGTATTCCATGGCATCTGTAACATAGGCCTACAAACCACGTAACTCAAAAGCAATAGCTTTATATATATATATATATATATATATATATATATACATACATATAAAATATATAGGTATTGGAAGCCTTCAGTCTGCTTCACTGGGCTAGAATCAAGAGGACAGCCTATTCCCTGTCTCTCTCTCTCTCTCTCTCTCTCTCTCTCTCTCTCTCTCTCTCTCTCTCTCTCTTTCTCTCTCTCTTTCTTTCTTTCTTCCTTTCTCTCATTCTTTCTTTTCTTAGTCTGCTTGATTATGACAACTTAGACTTGTGGTGCTCCTCCTGCTTTCAGCCTCCTGAGTGCTGGGATTACAGGCATGCACCACCATGCCTGGACTCTGGCCTACTGTGCCGTCCCTGGGGTGGGGCTGGAGCAGCATGTGATGGCAGGGATCAAACTGCAGTCCCTGTGCTTGCCTGAGTCAGCACTTCAGCTCCGCTGAGCTGTCTTTTTTTTTTTTAATAGATCTTGTGGGGTTTTTTTTGTTTTTTTTAAACCTTTATTTGTTTATTCACTCATTTTTATGGCCGGCTCAGCCCACCCTGAGGGCAGGGCTGGCACAGCATGTGGTGCCGGGGATCGAACCACGGTCCCTGAAGCCACCCAAGCTTCCCCAAGCAGGCACTTTAGACCACTGAGCCATCCCGCTGGGCCCTCTGCTGAGCTGTCTTGTGGGCCCCTAGTCTTTCCAGTTCTCATGTCTGGCAGCGTTTCCTTGGCTCACGGCTGCATTGCTCCTGGCTCTGCCTTCAGGCGCAAGTGCACATGTATATGTAATTTACCTTCCTCTCACCTACATAATCCATCATGACCCCTCTTGCTCTGAATCTTTAACATAATTTTATCCATAGAGATCCTATTTTTCCTTCTAATGTTTCATGTTGATAGGTTCTGGGAGTTAGGGCTTGCTCCTTACAGGGGGACCACTTGCAGCCTACCACACTAGGCTTTTCTCCCTATTTGCATCAGGTTTTTTAGTAAAGAAGCACAATATCCACCATAAGGTCTTATTTCATTATACAGAGGTTATGAGAAAGCCTAGATGTTGGTTAGCCTGACTCCTGCTCTCACTCAGAGTCTAGATCTCAAGCTTAGTACTTTGTTTTTACTTTTCTGTGATGGCCAAGCTCCCTCACAAGCCAACTTTATGCCAGCCACCTTTAAAACCTGCAGTTCTGACTCCCTATTGTAATCCAGCATGAAGTGTAGCCATATAAAGCCAATCCTGGCTTTAAGATTTGGTAAAGTCTGTATTTTTGAATACTCACGGTTAGTAAAGTTGCTATAACAAACGGGCCCCAGCGTAACATGGTTCATCACTATAGAAGTTTCCTTGTTTGTATCACTGTTGATATTCAAGTGTGGGGGGTGACAGAAAGTGTCATGGTCTTTCTGGGGTCTAGGCTTCTTCTATTTTGGCTACAGGGGAATGAAATTTCCAGCCTAAAAGGTATCTGAGACAAGTTTGTGTTCTCTAGCACCGAAAATGAATTTCAGGAACAACAGAGGTTAAGAGCAATCATGGGGAGGGGACTGCTATAGATTGAGACTTGACTCATGAGTCATTGGATTATGTGTTTTAGTACTGATGAGATTATCAGTCTGAGTACTGCTGGGAAATATAGGTGTGGCCTGAGGCAGATAGACTAAGGTAGAGAGCCTGATGTAATTTAAAGAGACAGAGAGACAGACTAGCGCTGTTGCTCTCTGCTCTCCTGTTTGGTCGGTTGTCTCTGTTGCAGTTGTTGCTGTTCCGCCATCATGAATTGGATGCTCTCTGCCCTGTTCCACTCAGCCTTGGGCCAGCTAAATATGGACTGAAGCCTCCAGTAACTGTGAGTTAAATAAACCTTTCCTTTCTTCATTTTGAGTGTCTGATATTTGTCCGAGCAATGAGTGAAAAGTAAGACAAGGGGCCTTTCCTGTTGGGGGTTGGGTTAGTCATTCTTCTTGGCTTTTTCAAGGTGTTAAAGATTTATTTGGAATATTAATCCTGATATTTATCTTTAGGAAAGTATGCATTTATTTGATCTTTTGTCTTGAAGTCTGGCCTACAGAGAGAACGTCTATCTCTCCCATAATGACTAGATATCTGGTCTTTCATATTGGCTCCTCCTGAGGGCCTGGCCTTGTCTAACTGCCTATAGTGTTTCTATCTAATTTAGCTGCTTGCAACAGTACAAAGGGGAGAAAGAATGTAAATTGTGTATGTGAGCTTCCTTTGTGCTTAATTTTGAGAGCATCGAGGCTAGTTAGTGTAGTCTAGATTTGATAGGTTAAATTTCCCTGCACCTAATTGTGAATTTTAAGGTCATGGCCCAAAGATATAGTATCATAGGTGTCATCCTATGGCCAGGTGGGAACAACTTTTTAAAGAGGCTGCATATAAAACAAGAATCCTCCTACTTTCTCTGTCTGCTTACTTATTTTCCATGCCAGGGTCTGCCCTCGTACCCACCCACCTTGCTGTGAGATCCCAAGAACACTCTGCTTCCTTATCTGTATAAATTCATAAACTTCTGGTACCTGAACCCACAACTATCTTCAACTGGATTGAAGAAAAATGAATCCAATTCAATTGGATTCATCTACCTCAAAGGGCTCTTGTACAGAAAATATTAAAGGATAAGAGAAGGAAGAGCTTTATTCACTAAAATGTTCTTGTCATGGAAGAGATTATAAATAATTACAGTTAATCAGATCTAGCAGTCACCAGGAAGCTTATGTAACCCTCAGTCTGAGATTGAAGGCGAATGGGAGCTTACGGGACTACTGAGGCAAGATTTAGGTATTTACTCAACCAACTTAAAAACCTAACCAAAATCTGAACACATTTATTTATAGAAGCTCTATTCAGAATTGCATAAAAGTCAAAGCAATCAAAAAAAAAAATTAAGAAGTAAATAGATGGGCAAACTATGGTATGTCCATACAACAAAATGCTGTTTAGCAATAAAAATATTGTAGTCGTGAAGTGCTTCTTGACAGATACACTGTAAACTGGTCAGTGGTTCTCAGATGTTCTGGAGGTTGACAGGAATGAGCAGATAGAGCATAGCTCTGTTTTGTTTTTTAGACTGATGCGATTATTCTGTATAACAACCTAATGATAGACAAAGCATGCATTTGCCAAAATCCAGAGAACTTTATGTCAGAAAGAAAATGAACCTTAATGCATATAAACTTTAAAAAAATCATTCAGGGGACCAGGCAACCATAAAATAAAATACAGTCTATGGCACAATAAATATAAATGAGCAAAATAATCTCACTCAAATGGAAGCAGGCATTAAAATGAAACCTAACACAAAAGGAGCTGCATGTAAGCAGCCTCATCTAGTTCACAAAATTATTTCCCATAGGGTTGCAGATACACAATTATGCAACCCTTTTGTGTGTACTTAAATTGAACATTGAAGCAATAGGGTAATGGAAAGTGGTGGCCAGGTTTCTCACTGTTGAGAGTTGGAGGTTTTGCATAAAAGTGAAAAACAGTCCTTGGAACAATGGTTAGAACTGGAAATATCAGTATAGATTCATGTTTACACCATAAAAGTTCTTCAGAAAAGCAAAAGGGATAGGAAAGGATAGGACAGGACAGGACAGGACAGGACAGGACATAACAGGACAGGACAGAAGTAGAGGTAGAGACCATAGCCATGACAGAAATGATAGAGGTAGAGATAGGGCATATGGTTATAGAGGCTGAGAAGTACTAGAGAATGCCATCTACAAGCCCAAGAATCACAGAAGCGGGTAGTATGGTCCCATCCAAATGTGAAGGATCCAGAGTCAGTGAAGGTGATGGCTTAATTCTCAGACCAAGGACGAAAGGGACTGGGAACCTAAGTTACTAACGAGGGAAGTCTTAGAGTCAAAAGTGATAGGTTTCAGCCAGAGTGCAGACTGCTAAATTATCATGGCCCTGATCCAACATGGCTGAATCTCCAAACAACAGCTTATCTTCCCAATGACCACGCCCTCCTTCTTCCCCACTCCAGCCCTGGATACAACTTCCTTTTACCTTTCCCACAAACACAATAGAGCCTCCCACCAACTCCTTGTATGTCACTAGACCTGCCCCTCAAACTCTAGCCCTAGCAAAAGTCCATAGTGTCTCATCCTCCCTGTCTCGGGTCAGAGGATTTCCCCATCTCCCTGCCCTCAATCCTTTTCATGCCTTCAGAGTTATTAAGCCTCCCCACTTATTTCTGCTTCTCTGCTATGCAGTCACTGCCATCATCCCTGCTGCTGTTAAAACCTATCAAAATCAGCCTGGAGTTCTCATATCCAAAGATAGAATGTGAGCACCCTCGCTCAGAGGAGGGAGGGATTTTCCTCTGCCATTCTGGCCTTTTTCCTTTTGCCATTTTCCCCCTATGTGATGCCTCATCTGGTTGATGGTACTCCCCCCACACACAGAGAATGGGTGAGGGTAGAGTTCCTACTGATTTAGGCACCAATCTCTTCTGGAAATACCCTCACAGGCTTACCTAGATAATGATTTATGGCTTTCTGGGTATCACTTAACCCTATCAAAATGACACATAAAAATGCTTGTCATGCATGGATCGGGCCACCACTTATATTTCCTTTTTCTTTCAGCTGAAAGGCCCAGAAGCCATGACGCCCTGAAGCAATAGCACAGGCAATATCTACATCATGCTTTAAAATAGTACTTTTTAATAAAAGGAATGAGAGGTCCCTGATAAAATGGCTGGTCTGACACCCAGGGAAGAAAATGTGAGGTGTTTCTGGAATATCTTATAACTCCAGGAAATAAAATTGAGGTTCAAAAACAGGAAGAGGAAAGAATTATTTTTATTCATTTTAAAGAGGAAAAAAGATAAAATGGTAATGAAACAGTTTCAGAACAGGTTAGTAGGACAGTTATAATAATTAATACACTACATATTACTGTCTTCATAGTAGTTATTCAGAGGACAAGATGCAGATATGATATCTCGTCTAAATAGTATTAGTACAAAACTTTCTTCTCATTGAACTAAGAGGAAGGAAGAATTTTAAGAGAGATATCTAAAGGAGCTATCAGTGACTAAAGGTAGAAATTTTTCAACAGTAAAACAACAAAGTTTGGTATGGTGCACATACCTATAATCCAAGGTACTTAAGAGACTGAGATGGAATCATCACACATTGAAGGCCACCCTTACAAAGTGCTGAGACACTATCCCAAAAGGATGTGCAGTTTGGTGGTAGATATCCCCAGGTTCATTCCTCAGGACTCTGATGGTACAGGGTGCTAAGTACTACTAAGCTATAATACAAAATAGCCATAAATGAATAAAGCAACTAACTCACGCAAAGGAATTCCAGATTTCTGTGTTGATATTCCATTCTCAGAGACATGAGATGTAACCTCCCACTTCTTGTGAGCAAAGGATTGTCTCATCCTTTCAAAAAGTGTAGTATGAAGCAAGGAAAGAGGGGTCCAACTGCACAGTAGAGATACTTGATGCACTCTAAGCTCTCTACCAAAAAGGGGAAGGATTCCTTGGACCCCACAGCCTCACCAGCATTTGTTATTATCAGATTTCTTGATAACAGCCATTCTTGCTGTGGTAGATTCTTTTAACACTTCCAGGAAGGTAGCTGGAAGGAGGATAGCTGGGTCAAGCTCTTGCATGGCAAAACACACACTCATAGAGAGAGCAGCAATTCACAGAATAGGAAAAAAAAATCAGCCCTTCTGAGGTGAGATGACCTCAGCATGCTTTTCATTTGCATCTCCCAAATCACCAGAGATGTCGAGTAGTTTTCCACATGTTTATTTGCTATTTGTATGTCTGCATGGGAAATGTCTGTTTATTACTTACTTCAGATGCCTATTTTGGGATTTAATCTTTATTTTTTAATTTGTTTTGTATTAATATTAATGTGAAAGAAATAGCAATGAAACAGTTTCACTACAGATTAGAAGGCCAGATGCAATAATTAATACATAGTATGTTGTTGTCTTCATCGTAGTTGTTCAGAGTACAAGATGCAGGCATAATTTCTTGTCTAAACATCATCAGTACAGATCTTTCTTATTGTTGCACAAAGAGAAAATAGCTGTATATTTAGACCAGCAGTCCATCACAGTAGTGGATTATCAGCTCCTCTGGCATTATCAGTGGCTGCTGACTTGAGTCTTTAACAACTTAGTGTATTAATCTGGCTTTCCTTTTTATACCTCATGGTTAGACTTTTCTGCTGGATGGTTAAGATCAAGATAAAGCAAGACCTATGGTACAAAAAAAAAAAAAAAGAGTAACTTCTGTATTTGACAAGGTCAGTCAAGTGAGGTGGTCTGATTGCTTTCCACGTATTCTAAAAACTGGTCTTTTCTCTGAAGAATAGTTGGTATTTTTTTTTCCTGTTCTGTGAGTTGTTGTTCTCTCTGTGAGTGGGCATTTTTTCCATGCAAGAGCTTGACCCAGCTATCCTCCTTCCAGCTACCTTCTCAGAAGTGTTAAAAGAATCTACCATAGCAATATATGCACGCTCAAACAACACAATTTATAACAGCTAGATCTTGGAAACAGCCATGTGTCCATCAATAGATAACAGATAAAGAAAACATGGTTTCATATATAATGAATTATGACTCTGGAATGAAAATAAGATCAACATAAGACATTTTTAGGTAAATGGATATACTCCAAGAACATAATTTTAAGTAAAATAAATGAGACACATTATTTGTCTTGTGTGAGAAAACCAAGGGGTAGATAAAGACCAACATGGAGGGCACATATTGGGAAGTAGGAAGATGTTCAAGAGGGAAAGGGAACTCTGGGGAAGGAAAGAAATAGGGAGGAAAAAATAAAAAATAAAATAGAGGGAAAACAAAGTTCTATAAATAGGGTAAGGAAATATTAAAAAAGAATTAAATTATATTATGTGCAGGTACAAATGCCCTTGATGAATGTGATTATTATATGTGTGAAAAGCTGACCAAGTATAGTTATTTTTAATTGCTTTAAAATTTTATTTATTTATTTATTTAATTTAGTGTGTGTGTGTGTGTGTGTGTGTGTTTGAGACAGGGTGTCTCTATGCAGATCAGCCTGACCTTGAGCTCATTTTGTAGTCCAGGCTGGTCTCAAGTTCACAGTGATCCTCTTGCCTCAGTCTACCAAGTGCTGGGATCACAGGCTTGCACTACCACACTTGGCTTGCAATTGATTTTTTAAAAACAATTCCGAAGGTAAGAAGTCACAGCCTAGGATCTACCCTCCACAGGAAGCAGTGCGAATGGCATTGGCCTTCAGCTCTCTTTCCACTTCCAGTGACACAGTGTAATCACAAGCAAAGGAACAGAAAGGTGCCTCAGTACTACCAGCATTTTCTAGAAGAGCAGAACCCATTGAATGTCTATGTAATTATGTTATGGTTTATGTCTAGTTGTCCCCCCAAAGCCTCATGGAGTCATTGGCGGGGACTTCTAGAGTTTGAGACTTGATCCATGATCCCTGGGACTATGGGTTTTAGTACTGATGGGATTATGGGTGGAAGTACTTCTGGGATTATGGGTGTAGCCTAGGGCGGGAGCTAAGGCGGAGAGCCTGAATGTAATATAAGGAGAGACAGAGAGACAGACTAGAGCTCTAGCTGTTGCTGTTGCTCTGCTGCTGTGTTTGGCTGGCTACCTCTGCCGCCATTTTGTTGCTGTTCCGCCGCCATGAACTGGATGCTCTCTGCTCTGTTCCACTCAGCCTTGAGCCAGCTGAATATGGACTGAAACCTCCACAAACTGTGAGCTAAATAAACCTTTCCTTTCTTCATTTTGAGTGTTGGGTATTTGTTCCAGCAATGAGCAAAAAGTAACTAATACAAATTATAAGGGGATGTGTTGGGCTGGCTTACATAATTGGGCTGGAGATTTCTAAATGACATTTTGCAAGGCACAGACCTGAAGAAAACAGCAATTGTTGAGTCCAGAGAATGGAATCCTTAAAGTAAGAAGGACTAAGGATGCCATAGTAGTCTGAGACTGAAGGCAGGGGCTTCCTCCCTTTTGTCTTGTGACCCACTTGTCCATGTAGCTGAAGACACCCCACAGACACACCCAGAAGTATGCTTTTCCAATCTCCAAGGCATCCTGTAACCCATTGAAGGAGAACCATCGACCGACTCAATGATATGCTACAAAAATCTGACCAGGACTTCTCAAAACTCTCAGCATTATCAAAAAAAGAAAGTGACAGAAACCATCACATTAGGGGCCTAACAGAACACAGCCATTAGGGGCCTAACAGAACACAAGGGCTGAATGTAATGAGTTTCCAGCATAGGATCTGCAAATAGAAAAAGGACATCAGAAGCTAAATTAATATGAGGAATAGGGCTGGCCTGATAGCTCAGCAGGCTAAAGTGCCTGCTTAGGCAGAACACGCATCAGCCAGGCTTCAATCCCTGGCCTGCTGTGCCTACCCAGCCCTAGAGACACACTGAAACGGCAATTGAGACTGGACGTGGTGACATGCACCTGTAATACCAGCACTTGGGAGGTTGAAAACTGGAGGATCACTGTGAGTCTGATCTACATAGTGAGACCCTGTAGACCTGTCCTAAATGCAAAAAAAAAAAAGAAAAAAGAAAAAATTATTAGGAGCATATGAGTTTTAGTAAGAATGTATCAATATCAGTTGGTTAATGCACCATCCTCATGTAACCCACTAAAACAGAAGAAAGTAGATGTGGAATATATGAGAATACTCTACAGTGTTTTTGTAAATGTTCTGCAAGTATAATCTATTTAAATTTTTCTTGTTCAAAAAGTGTATTGTGTGCATGTTTATAGCACCACAATTTTTGCGGATGGCTAAATCTTTGAAGCACCCCAAATTCCCATCACCTGAGGAATGGATAGAAAAGATGTACTTTTTTATACGATAGAATACTCAGCCATTAATAATCTTGAGGCCCCTAGAGGTAAATGGATGCAAGTAAAGACTGTGCTCCTAAGTGAGATAAATCAGATTCATACATGTAAACATTGTATTGTCTTCCAGGTGTCAGAAACTGAGAAAGTAAATAAGGCCTGAAATTGAAATGTACAGTAGAGATTGTCAAATTGGAAGAAATGTGTAAAAGGAAATAGAATGGGAGACATGGAAAAGGAAAAAGGGGAAAGGGAGAAAGATGTAAGTTAAGACGCTATTCATCTCTTTGCTTTTGCTTTTGTCTTTTTGAAACAGGGTCTCACTATGCAGTTCAGGCTGGTCTTGAATTCAATTTGTAGCCCAGGCTGGCCTTGACCTCTCAGTGTTTCTCCTGCCTCAGCCTCCTAACTGCAGGGATTACAGGTGTGCCCAGCCACGCCCAGCACTGAAAGTCAAGGTTCAAGCTAAGGTGCATGCTAATTGGAGAATTTTTCATGTCCATATCTTGTACCCTGAGGAACTACTTTGAGGTTAACAATATGCAACGTATTAACTCTTATTATTCTCCTGTTTTATGTTGCAAAATTCTTTCTTACCTTTTAAATAAAACAAAAAATAAAATAAGCAAAAGGAGTTGCAACTGCAAGTTCCGACAACCTTCCCTGAAGCTATTTTCTAAGCCAGAACTATTTTACCAAGATTTCAAGGTAGACATTTGGACTCTGTTGTACAGATGAGAAAACTGAGCTCTGAGAGATGCAGATTACCCAGGGCCACACAAACAGTGAGGGGCAGAGCCAAGATGTGCAGCCCTGAGCCGTGATAGCCAGAGATGCCCACGCTCTTGCATCTCCTGCGTGGCCTCTGGATGGCCGCCATCTTTGCATTGGCAGAACTCTGAAGGGCACCTATGCACGCACACATGTCCCCAGCCCCAGCCTGGGCCAGCCCTCTAAACCATTTTCAAAACACCTTAGGCTTTCAGAATGCAACACTTTCCATTTCTTTTCCAGAATGTCTCCATCTTGCATATTGGCAGATGAGGGTTCAATTTTCCCAAAGAGCTAGAATGAGATTCCAAAGCCTATTCATGGATTCTCGCTGCTCTTAACTGGCATTTTACCTACAGCTCTGCAGGAAGGGTGGGGAGGAAAGCTGAGGAGAGACTTGGTTGCTAGATAAAAGGTAAGGAGCATGGATTGTAGTGCTTCAACCTGGCAGGGGTGACAGCCCTGTCCCTGGGTATGATGCAGGCAGAGTCCTTGGAAAAGCTTCTGCCACAGGGACCCTATGGTCAGAACTTCTCTTACAAAGTTCACCAATTAGCAGCTTCATCCCCAGTGCAACAATGTTGACAACTCTGATCTTGAAGAGGGCAGGGCCCTCAAAGATGGATCAATGTCATTGTCACCGTCTGACCCTTCTTGCTCTCGCACACTTTCCTGCCCTCTAACTTTCACCATAGCACGATGGATCAAGAAGGCCCTTGCCAGGTTGTGGCCTCATAATCTTTCACTCCCAGAACTAGCAACGGAAAAGAGAGAGAACGAGGAGGGGAGAAGGGATAAGGGAGGAGGGAGGATAGAGGAGAGGAATGGAGGGGAGGAGGGACAATAGAGGCAGGGAGGGAGAAAAGGAAGGAAGGAAGGAAGGAAGGAAGGAAGGAAGGAAGCAGGCAGATAGAAAGAAAGGGAAGTGGGAGGGAGGGAAGGAGGAAGAATTTAAACTTTCCTACATACATTATTCAGTATCCAGTATTTTGTTAAGCAGCAAAAAATGGGCTGAGAGGAGATGTGCTATGATTTTAGATGCAGACCTGCAGTTTCCTTATCTGCCCCCATATTCTGAGTGCACTTAAGTAGAGTTCTTTGAAAGCACTCCTGTTCCTCCATGAGAACACGGGCTTCATGTTCTTGCTGTGTCTGGAGCTTCATGTGGCACTGAGAGGACCTGCATGAGAAGCACGGACCCAGGACCTCCCCAGGGAGCGTCTCAGGAAAGGGAGCACTCTTTGTCCTGGGCCTGGAGTTGAGAGGGGAGAAGATGAGACCCAAAGTGTTCTCTGCCGGAAGGCCAGGACCCGGAGGAAGGCCTTCCTCCTGTTGGCAAGGGGCTTCTTCTATAAGGCTGGAGAAAGAGGGAAGCTGATTCCTCGCAGCCACAGTCAGGGAGCCACAGAGTAGGGATTCGTGGCAAATTGGATTGTTGATTTGTATGTCAAACAAGGTTAATTCCATCCATTAACTAAAGATGTTTTCAAAGCACCTGGCATAAGATTGAGGAGCAATTAGTGTCTTTGTATTAGTGGATGTGGGCCAGGACGTGAGGCGAGGAGGAATGAAGTTTATACACTCTTTATGATATCATCAAAAGTAAATGAATTATGAAAACAAAAGAGCCAATATGAGGTCATCCGAGCTAATAACTGGGGAGAACAGGAGGTTCACCATGAAGACAGAGGGCAAACAGGGAGGAGGGTACAGATCTGGCTGGCTCACCTGTGGCTGTCAGCAAGGCAGTGGCTTCCGTGGTGCCACCTCAGCACTCTTGGGTTAGGGCTAGTGAGACAGTTCAGCAGACTAAGAGCCTGCTTTGGCAAGCACAGGGACCCGGGTTAGATCCCCTGTCCCATGTGCCACGTGGTGTCACAAGCCTGTAATCCCTGAGCTGGGGAGGCTGAAAACAGGAGGATCACTCCAAATCCAAGCTGCGTAGTGAGACCCTGTACCAAATGTTGAAAATAAAAACAAACAAACCAACAAAAAAAAAGAAGCTGGGAGAATTGGGGTTGTTATTCTTATTGTTTCTAAGACTGAATAATGCTGAAGAATAAATGAACTCGGCCCAGAGGGCCCTTCTTACCTGGAGGAGGAGTTACTGATAACAGCCCTGGAGTTGGCTGCTGTGTGGGGAGGAGCATAGCAAGGAGACCTACAGCCCTGCACAAAGAACCCGCCACCCTGCCATCTCCTGGGGCTGTGCTCCATGCAGCCCCCAGAGCTACGGGTCTTAGGAGGCAACAGTCTCATAAGGGTGGGACGAGATGAGCCAGGCACGGTGGCCCACATCTGTAATTCCAACTGGGCAGCAGGTGACAGGCAGGAGGAGGAGTTAATCCAACATGGGCAACTTCGTGACTCACTGACACCCCGTTTCAAAATTAAAAAGGGAAATACTAGTTCAGTACATAGGTCCTGGGCACAACTCACAGGACGGTCAAAGAAGGGGGAAGAGATAGGTGGGGTGGAGCACGATTTCCTGGGCCCCATGGTGAGTGCACATGCCAATAGAAAACTACTTCTCTTTCAAGTTTTGTGCCAGTACTTTCTGCTTAGCAAAAGGAAAAGTTAGGTACTGGTCTATCTTTAACACCTCCTTTAGAAACTACTAAGCTCCTTTTGAACAGAAGCCTGGCTGAAAACAGCACTCAACTAGGCTATAACAATTTTCTCCAATGTATTTATTTGTTTAATTAGATTTCTGTGAATGTAAACTGATTGTGGCTTTTCATCTTATAATAATGATACAAAGTTGTGTGTAATGATAGTGAATTTGCATCTAAAATATATTATTGTAGGAGTGAAACCATAGTTTTGGAAGTGGTTCTTGAATGAAGTGATGTCTGAAAAACAGCAGTATAAAAGAAGGAGCACAGACAAGGGGGATTCAGAACACAGATTCTTAAATCCTGCTCCAATGCTGGGTGACCTCAGAAAGGCCCACAGCCTCTCTGAGCCTGTTTCCTTAAACACAATATACTGGCTGAAGAAGATTCTTTCGCAGAAACCAAAAATCCATGTGATAATCCTTTCTCTCCCCAGTGACAAGTTGAAAAAAAAAACCAGTCCTGGAGAGGTTCAGCAGTACACAGATGCCAGCCCGACACACAGTAGGTGGCCAACAAGCTGCTTCCTCCTACCTTACCTTTCCCCTCCCTCTCCTCCAGACTGCACGGGTCGTTGAGAAATAGCTCCACCCACAGGAGGCGCACACCAGCCAGGGGAAGTCAATGAGCAAATGGAAAGAAATAGAGCAGTATTTTGAAAAATACACATTTTCTGTTCAAGCTGACTGTTTGGCAAGCAAGTGCTCTTTGCCTCGCCCCAAAACTCTGGTAAATGTTACTTCTAGTTTTTGCACACATTCAGTTGCCATACTGGATGTATCCCAAATGATATAGCACACCAAACAATTTGAGGAGGGAAAAGGAAATGAGGAGAAAGACAGAGAAAACTGGTGACTGTGGTCATGAAATCCTAGAGGAGGGGCCTGGCTTGGCATTTTGTATTGTCAACATTAGCACACAAAATCTGTACTCCATACCCACTGGTCCACTTTCCACGAATTCAATCATTTGTGAAGGGAAAATGTTTGGTTTTGAAAAATTCATACCCACTGGTCCACTTTCCACGAATTCAATCATTTGTGAAGGGAAAATGCTTGGTTTTGAAAAATTGCATTTGTTCTGAAGATGTGCACTCTTTTCCCTGTGCTTATTTCCTAAGCTCCACAGAATTATGACTATTCACACTGTGGCAGGGATTATGAATCACTTTAGATGATTTAAAGTACACAGCGGCGTGTGCATCGCTCTAGGTGACAGGATGCCAGCTCTCTTATGTGTGGGACTTGAATAGCTGAAGATCTTGGTAACTGTGGAGCCTCTTAGACCAAATCTCCTATGCATTCAGAAGGATAAATAGAGAGAGCACACCAATAGCAATCACTGTGTCACACCAACAGTGGGACCTGGGATGGCATGCAACAGTTATTTCATAGCATTTATAACTTTTGTAATCCAGTGCCAAAACCTCAAAACATAGATGCATATATATTTTTTAACACTTTAGAAAAAATTTGAGGAGCTCAATATTCTATAAACTCAAAAGTTTATGGGATTCAGATAGAAAATGCAGTGAAGAGGAATCCATAACTGAAGCCAACAGAAAGACATCTGAATATTGAGAGGGGCACTAGTGAACGCCACATAATTGAAACACCTGGCCTATGTGCTCAGAGATGTCAGGCCATGCAGTTGTGCAGAGAAAAATAAAAGGAAAATGCAAATTTGAATGTGAAACCCTCGATTTTTCCACAGGTTGCTTATTTCTTAAATATGGTGGCTCCTGGATCACCAGTTTGAGATCTTGGCCCCTAATACATAGCAAATCCACTCAGAAGGCCCACTTCCTGGGAAAGTGAGACATGAGAAATCTCTTCTTGTGCTTTTGTGATCCATTAGCTCATGGCAGGAGAAAGAGGTTCTCCACAAAGCACTTTAGATGTCCTCATGCCAGTGTCACCATTCCCAGTGTGTCAGATTCCACAAAAGTCCCTCTAACCTGCAAATGCAATTATTAGCTCACTTTGCTTCCCTTCCAGGGCTTCCTACACAGTTACCTACCAACATTTTGTTGAATGTGTGAATAAATTACTGAAGAGCGTACCTGAGAGTTACTGAAAAGACATTCAACTGCACTCAGCAATGATGAGATCGTGGTGGATTTCGCATCTCCTCCCTTGCCGTGTGTCTTCCCTTGCAGGCTTGTGCGGGGTTTCCTCTTTCGCTATTTCTGGACCAGCACTTCCATTAGTTTCTGGCTGTTACGTGGAAAAAGGAACTCAGATCCAAAGAAATTTTAAAAATCTTGAGTTTTGCTACAATCAGGATGCTTTTCAATCTCAGAACTTTTCAGAGGCTTTAAACACTAATGGTTTTCAGTCTTTCTCTTTCAGTTGAGGAGTGGCTCACTAGGACAAGCCTTCCAGGGTAAACAGTGTCAGAAATACCGTTGTAGGAGACTGAAAGCCGAAGATTCAAAAGGATAACCTTGTGTTGCTCTTGGGTCTCTTAATCAACAGCCAGTTCTCTGTGGGAGAGCCACAACCTCCAGTTTTGGCTAAAGTTGTACTGGGAAAGAGAGGGGAACCCAGTCCTCCACTTACTAATGTCTACCACTGTGTGCAGGGATTTTCTCACTACAGGGCATGCAGTCTTACCATTTTCCAGGTGAGAAAACTGAAGCTCAGATATATTAAGAGACAACTATCGTTTCAAAACTGTGGTAAGACACGCATAACCTGCAGTTTACAATTTTAAATACATGACCCAGTGGCATCAAGTCCATTCACAATATTGTGCAACTTTTTCCACTGTCCATTTCCAGAAAGTTTTCATCATCCTCAAAAGCAACTCTAGAGTTCATTAAACAGGAATTTCCCACTCATAGTTTCCCTAAGCCATGGTCACATCTAATCTCCTTTCTGTCTCTATAAATTGACTTTCTAGAACAGTGGTTCTCAACCTTTCTAATGCCATGACCCCACAATACAGTTTCTCATGTTGCGGTGACCCCAAAACGAAAAATAATTTTGGTGGCTATTTCAAAACTGTAATTTTGCAGCCGGGTGTGGTGGTGCACGCCTGTACTTCGAGCACTTGGGAGGCTGAGGCAGGAGGATCAGTGCGAGTTGGAGACCAGCCTGGGCTACAAAAATGAGCTCAAGGCCAGCCTGAGCTGCTTAGTGAGACCCTGTCTCAAAAAGACAAACAAACAACAACAAAACAAAACCCTGTAATTTTGCTACAATTATGATTTGGAATGGCTATAGGCGACCCCTGTGTTTTGGTCATTCGACCCCTGTCAGGGTCTCGACCCACAGGTTGAGAACTGCTGTTCTGGAAACTTCACGCAAGTAGAATTATAAAACATTTATCCTTCTGTGTCTGGCTTATTTCACTGACTGTAATGATTTCATTCCCTGTAAGTACCTGTTGCTTGCACCACTTACCACAGCGGCTTGTGTATCCATCCTGACTATAGCATAAGTCAGAATTTCCCTCCTTTTGAAGGTCAGCATTCCTCTGAGGTACATATTTTACTTATTGATTCATCCTAGATGACCAGTGGATGCTTCTTCTTCCTGGTTGTTATCAGTAACATTCTTAGGAGCATGAGTCTTTCAGAATTTATTCAAATCCTGTCTTTCTCTCACATATTTAGCATTTTTCTTTCTGCTAGCCATGTACAAAAGTTTCACTTTTTCCACTTCTTTTCCATTTTCTCTCTGTTCTGGAGAGCTAAAAAAAAAATAAAAAAAAAAAACCTCATTGTAGCCATCATGGTAGATATGAAATGATATCTTATTGTGGTTTTGATTGGTAACTTTTAGTAATGATTAGGACTTTAAGTATCTTTTCATGTGCTTATTGGTCATCTGCATATCTTCTGAGGAAAAATATTCCAGTCTTTTGCCTACTTTTGAATTATGTTGCTTGTTCCTGTTGAAATATAAGAGTTCTTTAATATTCCAGATAGTGATTCTTTATCACATATGATTTCCAAATATTTTTCCCCCTCTGATGTGTCTTTGCACTAAGTTAATATCTTGTTTTCATCTTTAGTTGCTCATGCAGTTGGTACCACATTGAAGAATCACTGCCAAATACAACGTCATGAAGGTGTTTTCCATGTTCTCTTCTAAGAAATATAGCGCTTGAGCTTAGATCCATTTTGAAAAAAAGAATCTTGTCTACATCAGGAACCTTCATGCTTTGCACGTGAGCACCTAGGTTTCCCGGCACTGTTTGTTGAAGAGACAGTCCGTTCCCCAGTAGTGTGGCCTTGGCACCCTCACCGAAAGTTAACAGACCATGGATGTGAGGATGTTATTAATGTTGAAGATCTTAAAGGATAATGGTGTGGTGTTGAGGGGGTTGAAGTTGTGACAATGTGGCCAGGTTCTTAGGGCTAATAGAGCTAGCACTCAGATGACAATAACGATCATGCTGGAAACAGTGACAAGGATGGAACAGTGACAATTCATACAAACCTCTTGTTCTGTGCCAGGAATACAGTCAGGGTTCTTCCTCATGAGCCTTCATTAAACCCCCTTGACAACCTTATTATCCTTTTTTTTTTCATTACTAGGAATCAAACTCAGGGCCCAGTGCTTGCCAGGAAGGCACTGAAACCACTGAGCTATCTCTGCAGCCCAACTTTAGTATCATCTACAGAAAAATTACCAGAAAAGTAAAGGAACTTTTTCAGGGCCACATGGCAAGAAGCAAAACCTACTCTGAATGCTCACACTGGTAATCAGTGAACTGTTCTGTGTGGAGCCAACTTTTCTTCCCCTCCCCCCCAGCCAGGATTGGGACACATAATGATTATGACTCAGAACAATTGCAGCTTCTTTCTAAGGCCTATCTGGGTTGTCTCTATAATTGTCAAGGCCCAGTGCAGAATGAAAAACTACAGTCTTTGTTCAAAAAGCAGGAAAAGTGCTATTTCCTTCTTCTCTATAACCTCTGTCTCTTCACTTGTGTGGGTATTTGTCTTTTTTCTTTCTTTTTTTTTTTTTTTTTTTTTTTAATGTGTCTAGGACAGAGTCTACAGGGTCTACAAGGTCTCACTACGTAGATTGGACTCCTAGTGACCCTCCAGTTTCCAGCCTCCCAAGCACTGGGATTAGAGGCACGAGCCACCACACCGGGTCTTAATCACCATTTGAGTGTGCCCCAGGTGTGGGGCTTGCACCACACATCAGGGATCAAACCCCCGCTACTGCCCTCTGCCTAAGCAGGTGCCTTAGTCAGCCGAGCTATCTGGTGGACTCTTTGTGGGTGTTTTTCACTTGCTAATGCCGTACTACTGGTTCAGGGATGGGATGAGCACAGAGCCTCCTAGCCAGAAGCCCTGCTCTCAGGACTCATGCACGCAAGCTCAGGCTCCCTGTGCCAAGGTTCCTACCAGGGTCAGAGAGTGGCAGTGGTCAGTAAGTGGAGGATGCAAGAAGAATATCTGAGCACCCACCCAGGAAGCCAAAAGACAGCATGAGGTGGAGCCAGGCCTGAGCTAAGGCTCCCTGTGTCCAGCACGTATTCTCTTGTTCTGTCAGATTTCAATCACAAGAAGAAAAACAAAAGAAAAAAAAGAAGCAGGTGCAAAAACAAAATCATTAAGAACTGCAGGACAATCACTGCAGAGATTTAAACCCCAATTACAGGGCCTTCTGAGCATCAGGAGCCCTGATGACACTGCCATGCATACCCCGGCCCTTTCTCTGGTAGAGAAATGGGACATGAGACTTCTCCATCTTTCTTCTTGCCATGTGCCACAGAACCCTGATTCTTTCATGCTCTGATCCCATCACCTCCAGGAGCTCTTTTGTAGGGAACCCTTCCAATCTACTATTCAAAGAGATTACCTAATCCCGTGACTGGGAGCCACACAACGCAGGAATATGAACAAGAAATTAAGCCATTTGCCTCGAGTTTACTAAGTACTAAGACTTTGATTAATCTACCTATGGGGAAAAATGTCCCAGAAAAATCCACTAGGAACAATCATCTTCCCAATCAAACAGGAAGCTGGATGCCTGCAGATGTCTGGCAGAAAGTAGAGGCCTCACTTTTCTGTTTTCTCCAGAAAGGCTGGAGAGCTGGGAAAGACTCCAGTCCCAGGCCAGAAGCCCTGAGTAACTATGTTGAACTTGGCTGATTATTTGGCCCCTCATCACTTCAGTTTTCCTTAGAAAATGGATAATAACCTCCATAGTAGAGGCTTCCTGTGACTGTGAAACAGAGATTATTTGGAAGCTACTATTTATGGCATAAGTTATTACTATTCCTCATTTAGCAAAGGACGATTTGGCATTCATTGACCCATTCAGTAGCAGGCACAGGCACTATGTGGGAAACCCTGAGGGAGCCAAGAACCACCTGGGGCTTTGGATACCGGTAGCTGTTTATCCCCCACCTCCCTCTGTCTCACCTAGCCTCTCTTTCCCTGCCCACCCTGCCTCCTCCCACCATGAGTTGAAGGAGGGACCGTTGGGCTTGCAGAGGCTATTATCTTCTTCCACTAGGACTGGGACTTTGCCATAGGAGGACCATGTGTGAGTCTTTCAGTTTGGTTCTCAAAGACCCAATAAAGTGAAGGGAAGTGGGCATTCACAACTAGAATACTGGGTCCTTTCCTCCACTTACTTTGAGATTCTTATTAATTCTATTTCTGCAGTTCCAGGTGCTAGTGTGAATTCCTTGTATCATCTCCACACTGCCCATACTGATCTCCTTCCTCTCTTCTTCCCATTCATTCATTCATTCATTCACTAATTCATTCATAAAATTAAGTAACAATAGGTAAGTGAGCCCTCCTCTGGCATTCTAAGAGTTATTCTCTAGAACATGGTGATGATGATGGTGGTAGTGGTGATGATGGAAGGATAAGTTGAGATCAAGCAGAAGACTAAGAAGAAAAGAGCAGAAGGAAAAGAATTCCTAACACTCATTGACTACCGACCATTTGGCACTGACTTCCTGTTACTCCTCCCACACACTCTGACTTGCAGATTGTTATCTTTACAGTACAGATGAGGACCGGCAGGGTGCAGAGATGCTGAGCTTTCACAGTTAATGGTATTGAAGCAGAGGTCTGAAGCAAGGTGTGTCTGACTCCAAAGACAAATGCTCCTCACCGTCAGACTCAGGATGGCAACAAACACAGTAGTAGTCAATGAAAAGCCCAGTGCCTGGTACCCAGTAAGTACTCAATATGTGCTGCTTGCACTGGGTAGGATTGTGTTTGTTTAAATACTGGTTTCAAGATGACTGCTGATGGGGACTGGGAGGGTTCCTTTCCACCTCCCTTGGTGGTGTCCTGGGCCTGAGGGGAGCAAGAAAGTCAGGCCTTGCCACTCTCTGATCCAGCAAAGGGCTAGTTCCCTCTTCCCCTGCCAGGACAGAGTGCCCTTTGTTTATTGTGCCCAGCACCCTACCCAGTAATTAGCATTGGCAGCTTCATATTGAGCTTTTGTTTTCATAATTCATTTGCCCATGATGACATAATGAAAGGAATATTGATTCAATCCCAACTCCTCTTGGCCAGAAGCCCACATCAACCAATAAAATAGAATTGCTAATTGCAGCTTGCAATCACTGGGCCAAGGCAGCAGAGCAGGCCATTTTGATAGCGGATGGACGGCAGACAGCTCTGCTGCTGAGCCCCTGCTTCGAGTGCTTAGACCACCCCAGACCACGGACACCCTCACCCTCAGGTGCAGCCCGATTCAGCTTCTCCAAGGAACCAGGAAAAGAAAGGCAAGCAGGGCCGCCAGGGTGGAGCCCCAGGAAGGAAAATCCTTCACAGGCCTGTTGACAGATGTGGTATCAAATGAATTGTTCTCTGCTTAGACACGACTTTGATATTTATTGGTTCAAATTGCCCGGCTGACTCAGTCTTGCATAAGTCTTCACGGTCCGTTTTAATCTTGACGTTTTGGGAAGCCACACTGATGTGGGTAATGACTGGGTTTACCTGAGATCAAAATGAAAAAGGAGAAGAGGGGAAGGTGGGGTAATTATAGTGGGGCAATGTATATTTCTGTGTAATCTTGAAAGGCGATTTATGAGGCCGATAAAAATGATAATGTGTTATAAGGGGAGCCAGCAAGGATTAGCCACCACAGCTCTTTTCCCCAGGAAGTGAAGGGGTGGGGAAGACAGGCCTTATTTATTGGATAAATAGTCGTTCCAAATACATCTCCCTTTTAAACTTCGCTTCGAAATGATTGAGATAAGGAACACTGAAATGGTGATTGCGGACCTTCTTTGGTTACTATTCATTAAGATTTCTGTTTCCGGAGTGTGGAGAGCCAGGGGTGGGATTTGTGTAACTAAGAGCGGAAAGGACGACGACGTGGGGAAAGGGACACCCCAAGCCCATTCCTATTCTATGTCTGCAGGCAGTGGGTGGCCCCGCCGATTTAGCTACGATGGCTAGTGAGGATCCCTGGGAACTGACAGAATTTCCTGCGAGGTCCCTCCAGCCAGTCCCCATTTAGTCCATCCCACCGAACTGACCTGCTGTGACTCCATCCCTCGGGATCTGTGACTTATAATCTCCAAGGAAAATAGTGGAAAGGGCCTGACAGTGTGCAATCAAGATTTTAAAAATTATGGTAGAAAAGAAATTATGACAAAGACAGTGGTTTTGCTCAGTTTCTTCAGCTTTGTTCATCAACATGCTTTTCATGGCCTCACCCTCAGGCCAACTAGCCAAGCAGTGACCCTCCCATGCTGCTCTGCCTAAGGTGGACAGAGCTGGCGTGGTTGTGTCCCTGAGATTCCTGCATGGCCTGCATGGCCTCTCCTACCTGGGCACAGGTCCCAAGCAGTGGATGCCACTGGGGCACTCAGTTCACTTCCCTGTAGATGTTAATGTGGGGCCTTAGAATTCCTGGTGTTCAGTGTTCTGGGCCCACTACAGTCTCTGCTGCGTTCTTCAGACTTCAAGGAACATCATTCTCTCAGGTGTCTCACTCCTTTCAGACTCCAAGGAGCATTCAAATGAAAACTGAAGCTCTTTCTCTAAGGGCATTATGATACAGCCCCATAGGGTAACATTTTGGCAAGTCAGAGACAGTGTGTGCTTAGCAGTTACTGCTCATCGTCTCTTCCAGGCTAAGAGAGGGATCACAGCTTTTTCCTCATGAACACAAATATGGTCAACATGTAGTAAGATCTAAAAACGAAATGAATTATTAAATTTTAAAAATTTATTAGTTAAAGACACAGTGCCATCAATTCTCAATATATTCCTCCTTTGTCCAAATGCGCTTATCCCATCATTCTTTCACTTTCTGAAGCAGTTTTCAGAGTCCTCTTTAGGGTCTTTAGCTGTGTTTGTCATAGCTAACTCCATGTCCAGAATCAATACAGAAGGTTACCTTGTCATGGCTGCCGTGAGGAAGACCCAGCTCTAATGCCTGACATGTGAGTATGCTAAGTAAAGAGAAAACATTGTTTCTACCAGTCTACCTACTCACTGGATGTTTTTCACCTATTTTTTATCACAGTTTCTAGATGTCTTGAAGAAGAACTTCCAAAAGTAGCAAGAATGGGGCAAGGGAGATAGCTAAGTGGTCTAAATACCTGTCTCGCAAGCACAAGGACTCACGTTCAATCCCTGATACCACATGCCTGGTCAATCCTGTGCTGGTGCAAAACTGAGTATGGTGGCTCTCACCTGTAATTCCAGCACTGTAGAGGCTGAGAAAAAAAAGGATCACTACAAGTGTGAGCTGCATATAAAGACCTTGTACCAAATAGATAGATAGATAGACAGATAGATAGATAGATGATAGATAGATAGAGGATAGATAGATAGATGATAGATTGATAGATAGATAGATAGATAGATAGTTAGATAGATAGATAGATAGATAGATAATAGATAGATAGATAGATAGATAGATAGATAGATAGGCGATAGAATATTCTTTAAAAGGGAGGTGGTTACAAAAATTGTGGGATAATTGTGTTTGAAGGAAAGCAGAGTATTTTAGGGCAATAATGGCAATACTTCTTGTACTATAGTGATTTTATTTTTAATTTAAGCTTTTGTTGTATAGTTTGCCCAGCTCTTGTGTCACTCCTTGAGAGCTGGCCCATATGTGACATCTTCTCCTTGTTCCTTACTGGAAGTCAAGAGAGGCACTGAAGCAAGCACCACAGCACCTACCTCCCTAATACCTGGAACTTGTCCCTGATATCATGCTAAATATTTGGTTCTTTCAATCTATTTGACCTTGCAGCACCCAGCACAATTCATCCTGTTTATAGGTGAGGAAAGTGATGTGCTGGTAGGCAGAAGAACTTGCTCAACATAAAACAGCCATCAAAACATGGAGTTGGAATTCATGTGTAGGCCTATGGCTACAAAGTTCAAGATACTACCTTCTTTCACTCAAAGCATCTTTGGTGGACTGCAGTTAGAGTGGGATTCTGTGTGGTGAGCGAACCTGTGTACCAAAGGGATAGAGAGGAAGTTTTGGAGATTATGCTAGCTGACCTACTAAACCACTCATATAGTAAACTTCATTCCATGTATATTTTCTTCATCCAGACACAAAACTAGTTTTTTCTTTGACTCACCTAAGGAGAGAAAGAAATAGTGCCTAGGATCATCTTTACTGAATCAAACAATAGGGCTCCCAACCCCCATCTCATAGTAGGTTGCTAGTAGTTACATGCACGGGACGGACAGACTTCCCTCAGACTTGAGGCACAGACAAGCCTGTTGACAAATGTAAAAATAGGACAGTGGGTGTATTTATGCCTCTGGTTGTAAAAAAAGACAGCAGAACTACTTTTTTTAAAAATAAATAAATTTTGTCTTAATTTAATTTAATTTTTTTTTTCTTGTTTCAGAACTTTTGTTTGTTTGTTTTTATTTATTTTTATGGCTGGCTCAGCCTGCCCTGAGGGCAGGGCTGGCGCAGCATGTGGTGCCGGGGATCGAACCTCGGTCCCTGCAGCCACCTGCAGGCGCTTTAGACCACTGAGCCATCCTGCTGGGCCCCAACGGAACTACTTTTAAGAAAAAAGAAATTATATACTATCCAGGACTCTTGGAGGCAGGAGAATCTCAAGCTTCAAACTTTATCCTAGCCTGGGAAGCTTATTGACACAGTGAGACAAATCTCTAAATTTGAAATAGCGAAGGGTGTGCAGCTTAGCGCATTGACCTTGGATTTAATCTCCAGAAACCTCCTTCCCCCCCTAAAAATCACAGAATTTTCTGTTTAGCTACAATGAAAATGTCATAGACATCTGTATTTTCTATAGAACCAAATGCATAAGGCTTTATTTTCTAGGGCCAAAAATAATTTCCTGATTATTTAGGCATTCATTTGTTATAAGATTATGAATAAAAATGAAAGTTAAAATAGCAGACATATCTGCGCATGGGATAATATACATAAAAGCCCTCAGCACTGTTCCTAATATATCGTGTGGGTTGCTTATGGATTAGGTCCATTCGGTGATTAATCCTTGTATGCCAGGCCCACGGCTGCAATCTGGAGGATTCAGCAGTCTCAAGACAGTCCCTACCCCAGGGAGGAAGGCACAGTGTGTGAGGTCCAGGGAGATCCACACTCAGAGGTCCAGGAGCAGCTGAGGGCAGGCCATCTTGCCTTGTTGGATGCTGGGTGCCAAGAGCAGTGGTAGGGACTGGACAGCCCAAGGAGTCGGGCTCACGTAGGACCAATTTTTCTAACGTGGGGCAGTTTAGACTCTTTCCTAAAGCCCACAAGGTTCTGAAGAAAGGTCGTGGCAGGACCAGACCCTTCTGGCCGAAATGGGGAGTTTAGATAGGACAGGGACAAAACAGAGGTGGAAAACAGTGGAGCAACAGCAAGCTGTTGCAAGAATCTGGACAAAGGCAATGGTGTTGTGGACCGAGGCAGAGCGACACGGGGAGGGGGACAGCTACTGTAGTAATCAGTTCTGTTGACACTGCTTCTGAGCTCCCTCTGTGCTTCCAGACACATTGTGTGATTTCATTTCTGTGTTACCTGTCTAAAGAAAGGGCTTTCATGCTTCACTTGTCAATAAGGAAGTTACAGCTTATGAAGGCTTAGAGAAAGATGCAGAGCTCATGGCTGAGCTGGGTGTCAAGTCCACACCACAGATACGCACAGTAGCTGAGGACTGCAGTCACTGTGCTGACACAGTGGTGCCTCCTTGAATGCTGTGCTCGTGGAAGGAAAGAAACGCAGCCTGGCCAGGTGATTTTCTCCACCTTACTGCCGTTCACACATGTTCTTTCGTGTATCATTCCAATCTTTTCAGATCTTAAGATCTTCACCTTATAGAGGCGGGAACTAAGGCCTCAAAGAGGATAAGCGATTTGCCCAAGGTCACAGAGAGACAAAACGACAGAAAGACAGACCTTACATTCCAATCTAGGTCTTTGGACTCAAATTCTATATCTTTGCGTGATTTTAGGAACCAAGAATATGAAAAGAAAAAAATTTCCCCCCTTTCCCCATTTTTTTCCCAACCTTACATCTATAACAATTTAAGTTTGCCTGAAGTTACTGGAGTATATCTACCTAACACATGTTTACTGAGTTAGGTGCTAAGATTAAAAACACAACACAGCCCATTAGCCATTAAGATACACACTGTGTATCATCTGTAGGTCAGGTTTGCCTGACCATACCAGGACATCATTTAAATAGATATTGAAAGTGTCACGAGGTGGCTAGATAGTGTGTAGAGGTGGTGGTGACCCACAGTATGAGACAGATGTCCCATGTAAAAGG
>PVJA010006139.1:47286-75241 GCA_004027025.1 Myocastor coypus
ATGGATCGAGAAGGAGCACAGGAAACCTTCTGAGCAGATAAATGTCTCATAGAACTAAGTTCATGAGTATACATGTTCACTAACACACATAGGATGATGATAATTAAGATAGGCATTTTACTAAATATAAATCTATATGTTTTTATTATATATAAACCTCACCCTTAACAAGGAGTTAAGAGCAAATATTGAGTTCTAGTGAGTGATGAGGCTACAAAGTGTCTAAAACATACTGAAGTAGATAATTCTCTTTTCAGTGCATATGAAAGAGAACTGTTGGGTGGACGACAGATGGAGAAATGCTAGATAAGTGATAAAGCAGAGGAAAATGTTAGGCACAGAGAGTGGGTCTTGAGTGTTTGCTACATAATTGTTACAGCATTTCTGTGTATCTGGCATTGTGTGCAATGCAGAGGAGAAAAGGGAATTTTCATTCAAGACAGAAAGTCCTAAGTTTTAGACTGCTCCAAATTTTAAATTTTCAGATTAGTGAAAAACAAAAATCAGGGCTGGCCTGACAGCTCAGCAGACTAAAGTATCTGTTTAGGTAGAGTGCCGTGGGCAGAGTTCAATCCCTCCAGGGCACACTGAGATGGGCAATTGAGACTGAGCATGGTGGTACACACCTGCAATCCAAGCGTTTGGGAAGCTGAATACAGGCAGATCACTATGAGTCCACTCTATGTGGTGAGACCCCGTAGGCCCTATATCCCCTGTACCAAATGCATAAAAAAGTGATCCAAATTTGATGACTTGGCAGAGGGCATTGGGGAGCCATTAGAGAGTGGCAAGGACTGTGGCCAATGGCAGCAGCATGTGAGCCCATCTGCAGCCAGGCGGCTGTTGACCTCGGTCAAGGCGTTGGTGTCATGGACTACTCAGGCCAACCTTGCTAGAAATTTTGGTTGGTTTTACTTGTTTTCCTAAGTAAAGACAACAAGAAGAACTTTCATGTCAAATCACATTTTTTTTTTAAATTTTGTAACTATCGTAGACAAAAATTTAGAACAGAAAAGCTATGTTCACCACACTAAACAACATCCACAGGCCATCTCAAGCCTGTAGGCTGCCAAGGTGCAACCTGGGGCTCATTGCACAATCCATGACACAATTCACAGTTACGTCTCCAGTGGGTGGTGGACTTGTACATTGTTAAGAGTTCCGCTTGATTTTAAGGGGCTGTGGGTCCTGATCTGAATCCCCTTTCTGCTGTACTTCCTGGGGCACTGGTTAGTCCTTTTCCAGACCTTCAGATTTCTGTTTGAGAAGAGAGGATTAGGTTACACTGCTCTTTCCAGACTTTCAAAATCAAAATGAACTATAAATGGTTCTTAAATATGTACGTGAAAAATATCCAGCCTCATTGGTAGTAAAGAAACCCGTACTGTTCTGCAATGGAGATACTGAACTGGGTAATATGGAGAGTGCAAGGAGCGTGGCAGTTCTCATATATTGATGGTGGAGTTCTGGGAGTGTGAAAATAGTTAGTGGATAGACTTTTGACCCACTCGGGCCACTTTTGTGAATGTTTCTGAATTCAGTGCATATGTGAATATCACTATTACAGAATTGCTTACTTTAGCATTGTTTGTATTGTAAGATCAGAAACATCTTAAATATCCATAAAAAGGGTATGGATTAAATAAGCTATAGTTTATAAAGTATGATAATCTATAAAATAGACTGTCACCTAACCATAAAGAGGAAGGTAACTCTTTTGCTACATATTCTTGTCACAAAGAAATAAGGCAAAATAAGAGTTTACTTTACCCAGTGTTTGTTCTGGGAAAATGTGTAAAAGTTTGTTCTGTAGCTGGGGTTTTGGGAGAACATTGATTCTACAATTTTTTCTGTGGTATAAATACTTCTGCTATGGCAAATTTTAAGTTACCAACAATAAGTTAGTAAACTTGTACTTGAGAAGAAACATGTTTCTGCTAATAGTAGTATATAAGATATTAACTGAAAAAAAAATCAATGGTGTCCCAAATTCTCTTTTCAAGGAGATTATGGGGCTACAGAGGAAAGGGATCAAAGGTGTACAGTGTGCCTAAGGAGAGTCACCTAGAGAGAAAACATTCTCTCAGGCTTTCAGAGAGAGCAAATTGGTCAAGCAATGGCCATGACTCAACCAGAGGGCTGACACTGACAAAAGTTCTGCAAAACACTACATAGTTTCAAGGTAAATCCTGAGGGGATGTGACTGACCTTGTCAGATAAAAAAAAGTTATATTTTTGCTATATAGGTCTTGCTTTATCTTGGTCTTAATCATCCCGTAGAAATGTCTAGCCATGAGGTATAAGAAGTAAAGCCATATTAATATGCTGAGCTGTAAAAGGCTCAAGTCAGCGGCTTCCAACATTGCCAGTTCTGCTGATAACCCACTACTCTTATGGACTATTGCACTATACATAGCTTCTTTTTCTTAGTTCAATGAATACTAATAGTGTTTAGGCAAGATATCATGTCTGCATCTTGTACTCTGAACAACTACTATGAAGACAATAACGTTCAATGTATTATTGTAACGGTCCTACTAACCTGTTGTCAAACTGCGTCATTGTTATTTCTTTCTCGCTAAAATTAATAATAAAAAATAAAAAGGAAAATATGGAATAATGTGCATGTCATAATTTATATAAGCACAAAGGGAAAGGATAAAGAATACGCATATATATGTGTGTACTGGGCATGGCGGTGCACACCTGTCCTCAGGAGGTTGAAGCAGGAGGATGACCACAAGTTGGGCTACGCAGTGAGTTCAAGGGTAGCCTGAACAGCATGGCAAGGCCCTGTCTCAACAGCAAAACCCAAATAATAATGTCTACCATATTTACTATTACATTAAAAATGTCAGGGATCATCTGGAGAATTTTCTCACCACTGATTCCCTGGCTTCTCTTAGGAAAAGCTGTATGTCTCCAGTGAGGGCTGGGGAAATCTAGACTGGACAAGTTTCTCAAATGATACTCAGATTAAGCAAATTTGGAGGGCACCGCTCGCCCAATCTTCCCATTTTACAAAAAGACTAACAGCCTTGGCCACAGAGGGGAACCTGTCCAGAGCACCAGCATGACCCACCCCAGACTAAAATCCAGACAGAGAGACCTGACCCCTCCAGCCATGACCCAGCAAAATTCCACCCAGGGGACACCACAGGAGCACCCTCAACACATGCCCCATCCAGCTCTGGGGTCTCCCACCCACAGTGCAGACAAGTGGACCTCACCTGCTAGTCACAGCCCAAAAAGTCCTGGTTCACAGACAATGACACTGACACAGGCACCCCTGGAGAGCCTTCTGGATGACAGGGACCACAGAGGAACTTCTGTGTTAGTACTGACACTTGGCATTCATCACCACCTGCCATTGCATGATGTCCCCAAAGACAGGAGAGGTACAGGCGGGGAGAAGGCGACAAAGGGGAAGACAGGAAGAAGGAATGAAGGAAGGAAGGAAGGAAGGAAGGAAGGAAGGAAGGAAGGAAGGAAGGAAGGAATGAAGGAAGGAAGGAAGAAAAGAAGGCAGGCAGGCAGGCAGGCTATTCTGTATTCTACCCAGGTGTCTGCCACTGACACCTGATACGCTTGGCTGCCATTCAGTCCCCTGGTGTCTCCTGCATCACATCTGTACCTGCCTTCTACACACGTAATTAACTCTGTGTTTTCAAAAATGGCAAATCATGTCTTCATATAAAACAACAGATTCAGTCCCGAGACAAATTGAATCAAGGTCTCTGGGTGTTTTTTCTTTTTTTTTTTTTTTTCATTTCACTTAACCCCAAGACTGGAGCAGATCAGAGGTGCAAATCTCTGTGCGTTATGTGACCACAAACAGGGATGCAGCAGAATGTATACCCCAAATTATGTCTTTAAGTACTCATTGGAGACACTTGTAATCATGTTTTATTACTGGTCTCCTCCCCAGCATAATGAACTTTGATGAAATAATGAAGCAGCCCTGGCGCCTGAGCAGTCAGGCTGGCAGCCTCACCAGCTAAGACCTCCCATGAGTACAATAGCCCAAGCTGGGCGCCGGCTCCGGTGGCAGCAGGGCGGAAAAGCTGGCACTCCGCCCACCACTCCCTGCCTCCTGGCTGCTGGGCTGCTTCCCTGAGTCACAGAAGCACTATGGCCAATTGAAAGTGAGGAGGAAGCCAAGAACGTGGGGGTTCACCCCACCACAGAACAGGCATTCTGGACGGAAGTGGGCCAGTCCATGTCTTATCACCCGCTTTGGCCCAGACAGAGAAACTGAAGCCCAGAAAGAGAAGGTGACCACATCAAGAGTGCGTACATCATGTACAAAGAAGGAGCAGAAGCCAGCTGTCCTGTCTCAAGGCCAAAGTGACAGAACTTCTGCAGGGTTCTCTTCACCAGCGGTCTCCAAACCCTCTAGAAGCTATGACTCTTAGACTCCAAATCCCTATATAGATGCTGATTCCACGTGACTATTGGGAAAGCCAGGTGTCTCGGCTTCCCTAGTAATTCTTGAGATCAGCTGGATGTGGATAAAGAAAAGTCAGAGGTGGAAATTTAAAGACCTTGCCAGATAAACATTGGTTCTTCTTCCAACTCAAGTGTGGGCGTGGCCCAGGAGCATAGGAATTACCTGACACTGCTGGCATAAGAACTGCATTTCAGCTTAATCTCCACTTTGAAAAGCACTGCTACATCCCCACAGGGGATATGTGTGAAGGATCCAACTCCATCATTATAGATAAACACTGCTTTTCTGTAGAGGGCTTGGGTAATGATAACTGCCTCCACCAGCCACGACTTCCCTGTTGCAGGGCCCTGTAAGGAGCTGGTACTGTTCCCACTTTCTAATTGAAGAAACTGAGGTCAAAGAACTGGTCAGGGGCAGGTGAGATAGCTCAGGGGTCAAAAGCACCTGCTTGGACACACTTAGGCAGCAGCAAGGACCGCAGTTTGATCCCTGGCACCATATTCTGCACCAGCCCCACCCCCAGGGCAGGCTGAGCCTGCCATAATATATAAAAAAGAACTAGTCAGAACGCCCAAATCTGAGCTTATTTAATTTGGGTTCTTTTACTTGCTTTTTTTTTTCTCCCTAAGAACTTTTCATTATTGTGTATGAATGTGTGCAGAGGGAGTGGATTGCAGATCATCTCTGCTACGAATTGTTATGCTCCCTTGATAACTTGTTCAGAGCAAATCTGGAACTGCTTTGGTGCTGGGGTTGAATGAACTTGCTCTTTTCAAAAGGATAACTAGGCAAATGGAGGTGTTTGAAACTCTAGGAACCTAATTTTATTGATTTGTGTAACATGGTTTCTAACTTATTTTCAAATGCACTATACACAGTGCAGTGAATAGATGTGGGTTATTTATTTATTTATTTATTTTTGAAAATAGATTAACCTTGTTAAGGCACATTTTCCACAATGTATAAATCACTTGCTGTAAATATACAATTCAGTAGTGATTTGGAGATCTACAAAGTTGTTTCCCTCAGCCATAAGTCAGTTCTAAAATATGTGCAACGCACCTAAGCTATCACTCCCATACATTCACGATTAACTCCTCCCCCATCCACACTTTACTTTGCTGTCTACTACAACGGATTTGCTTTCTCGGGTTGCCCCAAGTCAATGGAGTGGTTTAGGATGTTTGACTTCTTTTGCCAACAGCCATGGTTTCTGATGTGAACCCATGCCAATGGGTGTATCAGTAATTTATTTCTTTTTATTGGTCAATTTCAGTATGGACATACAACGTTTTTGTTGTCGTTGTTGTTGTTTGCAGGATCATGGAGGTTCAAATTCATGAGGACCTTGCATTTGCCAAGCAGGGACTTGTGCCACAGAGCTATCTCCTCAGCCCCGGACATACCACGTTTTGTCCAGCCGTATTTATAAGGTAATTTTATTCTATACTCAGAGGAAGATAGTTAATTTTGGAAAGGCATCCAATGTAAAACCACAATATGTACCCAGGAGCTTCAAATTTTCATCACACAGTAGGCTATTTAGAATATAGGGTGGCAGGGATCATGTTCCTTTGGTAAAATAAGAATAGGTCTCAGTCCATTTTCTGATGCTGTAACAAATTATCTGAGACTGCATAATTTATGAAAGGAACAAGTTTACTTTTCCACGCAGTTCTGGAGCTTGGAAATATGAGAGCATCGTGTCAATGTCTCCTTATAGGTGAGAGCCATGTGCCATGTTTGATCACAGCAGAGAGTGAAAGGGGAAGGCAGTGCACATAGGCAAGACATAGCCTGAGTATGGCCTTGCTTTACCACAACCAGGTCTTAGAGTAAGTGTTCCAGTGTCAAAGGAATTAATCTAATCCTGAAAGAAGGACATTAATCTGTTAATGATCTAATAACTTCTTAGTAGTCTAGTTTTCTGACATCACAACCACGGTAATCAAATTTCCATGTGAGTTTTTGAGTGGACAAAGCATATTAGAGTCATAGCAGCGTTGCTCCAGAAATGCCATAGTACACACACTGTCCAAGAATTAAGGTCCCCTGGTGTCCTGCTTTTTAAGCCTATATCTTATCACCTGATTGGATGAGAAGGTCTCCTAAATCTGCCATGAGACTATGCAGCACGCACCATGCAGTGAATATCTCCTAAAGAGTGAGTGGTCTCCGGATGTGTAAGCACGGAGAGCAGAATTGCATTTACTTCAGGGGAAGTGATTGTGTCTGTGTATCTTTACATAATTTTTTCTCTCTGTTGGTTCCCAAATAATGTGCCCATAAAATGGTTCAATATGGAGCTCATTGCTATTATGCCACACAGCCAAGTAGTGAACCAATACCCAGCTGTAACCTTCCCCCAATATTTACCAAAAGGAACTGAAAATTGGTGAATGGTCAAGTTGGCTTTGATAAGTTTTCAGAGCTTCCAAGATTGTTTATTGAGCCTTTCCATACAGCAAATGAATCCATAAAAGTATGGGGCACATTACCAGCACCACTCTTGGAATTTTGCCATGGACATGTGGCTAGCTCTGGCCAATGAGGTGTCAGCAGAATTCACACTCTTTACTTCCAGCCCCACACAACTCCTTGGCAATCTCACCACCCTTGTCTTCCTGGCACAACTCCTGAAGTGCTCAGTTGAGAAGCTCCCCACAAGGAAGGCACATCTGATGGACCAGGATGGGAGCATGTAGCTTGAACAAGGAAGAAATCTTTGGTGTTTTATAATACTGGAACTAGAGAACAGAATGAGGCTTCTTATTGCAGCGTTCCTGTTTCTTGGTCACAGATACAAGGATGAGTCACAAAATTGTCACTAAAGTGGAGAAGTCTATTACTGATTATACTGTTAAAAAAATAATGATGGAGAATTGCTAAGTGCTCAGTCTTGGGGAAGTTACAGAAAAACTAATGTGCCAAAGGTGATGTGGGCTCTCTAGTGGAGGCGGCACTTGTGTGATGGCTCAGGAACTCAAAGACATTTCCAGCAGTCCATCAAATTGAGGCATACGATCGATCAGTCACCTCCCACCTCTGCCATTCCTCTTCCAGGGTGCAGAAGCAAATACCACTGGAGGGTCATTGTCCCCTGGGGCTCCTGCTCTCAAGTGAGCTCAGTACCTGAGCTCTGTACGCTGTGCTCTCTTTGAGCAGCCAGTGACCCTAAGTCATGGACTGAAATCCTTGCTGGACTCAGTGGCTCCAGTTGCTCCTCCTGCAAAGGTTCACCTATGGAATTAGAATGTCAACCTGCCCATCTAATAGTTTTAGTGAGTTATTTCTTAATATTGGTAAAGCACTAATTCCAGAATCTCCCATCTCCAGGATATCTCCTTGCCCCTAGGAGGGCTGAGCTGGCCACTAGATAGATAGAAAGATAGATAGATAGATAGATAGATAGATAGATAGATAGATAGACAGATAACATTTTTAAAAATAGAGGTTTACTATGATTGTCCTGGAACCATCAATCGATATGTAGATACTGGAAAATGTGCTCCAACATGACTACAGGTGAAAAACAAATACAAAGGAGAACATTAAAACGGCACTGACTGGTTATGTAAGTCTTTGAGCTGGCTAGATAGTTCAGCGGACTACAGCACCTGCTTAGGCAGAGCACCATGGCTGGGGTTCAGTCGCCTGCGTGCTGCACTGGCCCCACCCCTGGGGCACGCTGAGACAGAGATTGAGACTGGGCATGGTGGCTTGTGCCCATAATCCCAGAGCTTGGGAGGCTGAAAACAAGAGAATCACTATAAGGCCAATCTGTGTAGTGAGACCCTATAGACCATGCACCAAAAACATAAAAAGAAGAATTTAGAATGGAGTAGCAGGGGCATAGAACCTCCATGCATCCTCCAGTATATTGCTCATAATACTCAATGCAATATAAATGCTACATAAAACAATGGACTTTTTAGAGAATAATGACAAGGGAAAACGTGCCTACGTGTTCAGAACATTTCGAGGAATTTTGGTCCTTAGTTGGTTGGGTCTGTGGATGAGGAACAGACTTACTATAGACACATATGATGGTGATAATCATAACAAGGCTTTGCCTTCCTGCTTTTGAGTTTACAAAACATTTTTTCTCTGTATTGAAATCATCTTTTCCTATACATTAACTCCCAGGTAGCTTTCTAGCTCCATTGCAATTAAAAGGAAATTTTCTTAGCATGAGCCATGGGCCTTGGAGGCTGTGGGCTGTGCCCACTTAACCAATCCCGCATGTTCCTTCACTTCTGTGCTCCAGCCACAGGGACAGCCTTGCTGTCTTGCAGATGCTCACATGCCCTTTCAAAGCCTTCGTGGACAGAGCTCCCTGCACCTGCCCCTGCACCTGCGGTGCCACCTCCTTAGAGGCACCCTTAGGAGCAGCCACTCAGTTACTGAAAATATTAAAACAAAACCTAGTATGGTGGCATATGCCTGACATTCCAGTAATCCAGGAGACTGAGCCCAGCTTGGACAACTCGGCAATTTGACAAGATTTTATCTGAAAATGAAAAGAGTTGCGGATATAGTTCATTGAGACACTAAAACTAAAATCAGTAAATAAGTCTTAAAAATGCATCTGTACTGAGCATATACAGAATTTTTTCTTGTCATTATTTCTTAAACAATTCAGTACAACAGCTGTTTCTGTAGCACTTATATAGTATTAGCAGGGATTTTTATTTGTTTGCTGTTTTTTAGTGGACGGCTCAGCCTGTTCTCAGGGCAGGGCTGACACAACATGTGATGTTGGGATTGAAACATGGTCCCTGCGCTTGCCTACACTTGCCTAAGTAGGCACTGTAGACTGCTCAGCTATCTCATTGGCTGCAGTATTAGGTATTATAAGCCATCTAGAGATGACTTAAAGTATAACAGAGGAGATACATAGACTTATAAAAGTACTGTATCACTTTAACATATGAGAGCTGAGCATCCATAACTGTGGGCACTGAAATGACAGTACAATGTAGAATAACCTTTTCTTCCGTCCTCGCAGGTATCCTGCCACTTAGCTAGACCCTAAGGGCTTTTTTTTTTTTTTTTTTTTTTTTTTCTGTTTTCTTGGGAAGGGACCTTGCTAAGATTCCTAGGTTAACCTTGATTTGGCAATATTACAGGTGTGTGCCACCACGCATGGCCTCCAACGCCATTTTTAAGGAGCAATTTCCTTGACACCAAGTCTAGTTACTTCTCCACTCCCGTCATTTTATATTTAAATATAATGTTTCATTATCTTCATCTTATGCACCATTTAATGTGAAAATTTTACTTCTTGCTTGACTGCATTTACAACCTAATTGAGAGGAAGGACACATTCATATAAACCCAGAGCTGAGAAGGATTGATGGAATTTTCACCTTATGAAAGTTATATTTATTTCCTTCACTGCCCCTGGTTGGAAAGGAGCTGAATGACTTGCCTGCGGGCGCAGGGCTAAAACTAAGTAGAACAGACATGAGATTGGGCCCTGCTTCTGTGGTGTTTGCCACCCAACCAAGCCAAGCCCCATTGTCTGGTGCCTATGCCTTGTGTTTCATGGAGAACCTGTCTCAGTTGTTGGTCACACCGCTGTAGGATGTGGGAGACAATTTTCACTAGAAGAGGATGACCACAGAGATCCTTCCTGAGAAGAATTTGATTTTAACAAAGTGACAACAAGGGTATGGGCCTCAGCGTAAGCAGGTGGGCCCCTGGCCCGACCCCATGAAATGGCCTCCATAGTGAAGACATTAACTGGATGCCATTTCTTAAGGTGTTTTGTCCTCTGTGGGCCAGGCAAGGCTGCAAAATCCTGAGCTGAGGCTTCAGGGCCAGGCCGTTCCTGGCTAGGCTTCAAATTTAGACTAATCAGCAAAGAAGATGCTATGGCTGTAATAGGGGCTATGAGGAGCAGATATCTCTTCACAGTTTTTATCGTGCCTCTCCTATTGGGGTCCTACTTAATAGTTTTACAGCATACATTGTAGCAGTTTGGGCTAATAGCATGAATTATTCTATGTAAATGTCACCAGTCCCCCTTATCCCTGGTTTTAGTCACTTAAAGTGTTCCAAATGCTTGGATAGCAGGGAGAGAGAGAGAGAGAGAGACAGAGACAGAGAGACAGAGAGAGAGATAGAGAGAGACAGAGACAGAGAGAGAGACAGAGAAGAAACAGAGACACAGAGACAGAGAACACTCACACTTTTATTACAGAGTATTGTTATAATTGTTTCATTCTGTTATTTGCCATTATTGTTAATCTCTGGTCTAGTCTACAAATAATCTTTTATCATAGGTAGTTCCTAAGGGAAAAAATCATAGTTCATACATATAAAGTTCAGTATGATATGTGGTTTCAGGGGTCTCCTGTGAGATTGGAAACATGTCCCCATAGTCAAGGGTATCACTGTGTTTCTGATTCTGATTTACATTGTTTTGTTTTTAGATGTCCCCAGCCTCTTAAAACAATTACTGTTTTAAGAAAGGCTTATAAAGAAAAAGACAACACAGAAATGCTACTTTCCACTCTTGGGACCATTCCCTGAGCTTTTAGAGTTGGAAGTGAGCATGAAATTTTCTATAGAGGAAGGAGTGAGAGCCAGTTGTAGGTTCCAGGCCTACCTAGGGACAGGACAAGAAGCTGCTGTCTCTGTCGCCATTCCATTGTCTCCTACAAGTCTATGTCCCCAGCTAGAGAGAAAACAAAGTCTTCGTTGGTCTCCCTACGCTATCAGTGTGGGCGTCTAAGCCATGTCCTGTACCAAGAAACAATCTCTCACGTTGTCTGCTCTTGGGAGAGAACACTGATAAGAGAGGAGATTAAGTGACTAATTCTGCTTGCTGCCCTTACACAATGCCAGCAGGTAACTGATTTGAAGCTCAATGGCTGGATTTAGTCACAAAAGAGCCCAACAGAGGGAGGGACACAAGAAGTGCTGCCTGTTGGAAGCGATCCCAGGGCTTCTAGTGGGTAGATGGAAAACCACTTACAGGGAGGTGTACAAATGCATCTGTGCAAGACTATGATATATTCTGTGCCTGAACATGTGTGTGTGTGTGTGTGTGTGTGTGTGTGTGTGTGTGTGTGTGGTGCATGTATATAAGAGAGAAGCAAAGCACTTATGCATTGGATAAGCCCTGGAGATATCTAGTTTTGGCCACTTTACAGATGGGGAAACTGAGGCCCAAACAGAAAGAACTTGCCCAGTAAGTGGCTTCTTTGAGCCTTAGTCTCTAATATAGAAGACAAAGGCATTGTTTTGCCATGGTTTACTGGTTAGTTTCCACTGGCAAGAGTTCTGGCTGTTTTTGTTTGGGCCTGCAGGACTGTTTGTCCCTCATACTGAGCAGTGGGCCTGAAGCCGGGCTGCTGAGGTCAGGGCACTCCCAGCTGTGGACGGCAGACACCACCATAGCAGGAGCTGGCAGCTGGAAGGCTCTGCAGAAGCCCAGGAGCGGGCAGCACAAGCGATGTCCTGGAGGTGGCTGTGGAGAGCTAGGCAGAGACTGTAGCCAGCATGCAGGAGCACACAGGACCTATGGGAAACAGCTGCCATACAAGGCCAGACACATGCAGCCTTAAGAAACACAGGCCCAGGATTGCCAGACCTCAGGAGTTTGATGGAAATCCAAAATCCAAGAGACTTCTTAAGGAAAAAATCTCACTTTTTCCCCACTTTATAGAGCTAAGTGTTTAACACCCCCTTCTCTCTCTCCCTCCTCCCCTCTCTCACTCACACACACACACACACACACACACACACACACACACACACCAGTATTCTAACATCTGCAGTCAAGATGTGGCCCAGAGCCCTCTGCTTACATTGCTGATCATTGTGTTGACAGGAACATTGAAGTTAGAGAAAAGTATTAGTACTTGCATCCCACATGTCCTTGTAACTTTTTTTTTTCACTTCTCTGTGTACAGACCTATATGGGACTCTGTGTGGTGAGAGAGAGTGTAACTGGCTAGCAAGCCAGAAGGATCCACACCAAACGTTACAGCCACCTGTGGCAAAGAATGGTTCTTATCCACATAAACTGTATAGTAACAACTGGCCATAAATACTACCACATGACTACCCACACTTTCCCCGGACTGCAGCTGCATGCATGAACCATCGCAGCCCCTGGCTCCTGGACAAGTTCTTTCTCAGTGATATTCCTACCTCTGGGAAGCAGGTGCCTTAGGTAACAGTGCCCTCTCTGCTGAGCAGAGACTCTGGGCAAAACTTCACCATGGAGTGCCAAAGGCCAGGATCTTACTCTACTGGTCCAAACTCAGCTTCCCTTGTCATGGCACACTGTGTTTGACTGTCCCACTCTTCTTTTTAAAAATTTTATTAGGTTTAACAAGAAATAAATAACAATGAGTTTCCAAATGTGTTAGTAGGACATCCACAATAATTAATACAATACATATTCTTGTCTTTATAGTAGTTGTTCAGAGTACAAGATGCAAACATGCTAACTTTGCTAAACACTATTAGTACAAATATTTCTTCTCTTTGAACTAAAAGAAAGTAGTGGTATGTATAGTCCAATAGTTCATAAAAGTAGTGTGTTATCAGCAAAGCTGGCAATGTCAGAAGCTATTGACTTGAGCCTTTTACAACTCAGCATAGTAATCTGGCTTTACTTTCTAGGGCTCATGGTTAAAATTTTCTGCTTAGTGGTTAAGACCAAGTTAAAGCAAGACCTATGTAACAAAACATGTAACTTTTGTATCTGAGAAGGTCAGTCAAATCCCCTCAGGATTTATCTTGAAACCACATATAGTGCTTTGTAGAACTGTTGTCAGTGTCAGCTGTCTAGATGAGTCACAGTGATGAGTCACAGTTCGCTCTCTGTGAAAGCCTGAGAGAATGTTTTCTCTCTAGGTAACTCTTCTTAGGCACACTATATACATCATCGATCCCTTTCCTCTGTGGCCCCATAGTCTCCTTGAACAGAAAACTTGGTACACCATTGAGTACCACCTACAAGGGTTTTTAGAAGAGCTAGGAAACATGGCATGGGAAAAACCATACACTTATATACACAGGATGAATTAGAAAATGGTCCTAAGAATGTCCAGCAGGTTTTTGTCACTGAGGATAGCAATGCATCATACTAAAACCTTACTTGGAATGACTATCATTCTGCATATAGGATGTTACAGCACAGATTCTTTTATATCCTGTGTCCTCACTGACCAAGAAGGGCTAGGGCCAAAATATTGGCTATCTTTATAGCCCTTCTCTTTCTCTAATTCTATGGTCTGCAAATTTAAGTTGTTAACCCTCCAGAAGAGAAGCTTAGTGATATTATTACTCTGAAACATAGGTACTTGAGCTAAACATTACTGTCTTTCTGAATATCAAATTCTTTAGGCTTAACATGGAACCGGTATTTTCCATCAATCACTGATATTCTGATTAATATGTATAGAATGTGATAAAAAATTACACATTTTAAAACAAATTTAAAAATCTAACTATATACAAAATTGTAGCAAGACAATTCCATGGCATTTTTCCTTGTCTCTTATTCTCCTTTATTATCCCTTTTTTTTAAAAAAAATAAACATTTTCTTGAGAGAGAGAGTATAGCAATAATTGATATGACACTAAAAGCAGCACACATGTAAAACAGTAGAATGACAGTCATTCCAAGTGAGGTTTTAGTATGACGCATTGCTATCCTCAGTGACAAAATCCTGCTGGACATTCTTAGGACCATTTTCTAATTCATCCTGTGTATATAAGTGTATGGTTTTTCCCATGCCATGTTTCCTTCCTCTTCTAAAAACCCTTATAGCTGGGAGCAGTGGTACAATTCCAGAACTTGGAAGACTGAAGCAGGAGGAATGCTGAGAGTTTGAGGCCAACCTGGGCTACACAGTGAATTCAAGGCCAGCCTGAATTATATGGCAAGACACTGTCTCAAACAAACAAACAAATAAAATAAATCCTTGTGATTACAATAGAATTACAGGACAATCAGCCTGACAATCCTGATATCTTTAAATTAATCTGTTCAACCTGACAATCTTGAGATCTTTCAATTAACCATACCACCAAAGTCCTATTTGTCAGATAATGTTAATATAATCACAAATTTGGGGAGAGGCCATATCCACCAGATTAATAAATACATAAATATCACCTTCATAAAATTGCTTTTTGAGTGTTTCATGCAAAAACATGTGCACACAAAGGAACTTTCTAAATACAGCATCACCTCAGTATGCACAAGAATGAGGTCGAGGACACCCTGGGATACCAAACTCCTCAGATGTTCACATACTTTGCGTAGAACAGTACAGTGTTTGCATGTAGTCCAGGCACATTCTGCTGTATGATTCAAATGTCTACTATTGTGCAAAAGCTGTGCAAATAGTTTTTACACACAGTGGTTGAAAGAGTAATGAAGAGTGAGAAGTCTGCAACTGTGTGTTGCAGGTGTTATTTTTTTTAAGCATTTGTGACCTGCACTTGTCTGAATCTGCAACTAGGCAACTGTGAGTATGGGAGGCAGCTGTGACCTTCTTACCAGGTCTCCAAGTCTGTATCTTGTCCTGTCATGGGTGGTGGACACAGTTTGGAGACATCTTTCTTGTACTGAAAACATGTGATACAGTATTAAAGAGATTCTTGAAAAGCATGAAAATTCCCTGCACTTCCATCCTGGAGAGTAATTCCACTTTTTTTCTTGGTTCCTTCTTGATTTTATCCCCCAAATAGATGATTTTGACATAGCTGCAATTGTCTTTGCATGCTTTTTTTTTTTTTTTTTCAAAGTCACCTTACCTGTGGTCCTCATGGCCCACTGGCTTTGTTCCATGCTGTGATGCGGCCTTGAAGTCATAGAACAGCGTCATTTGCAGGAGGGACTTCATTTCTGTTCCAGTATTCTGTAATTTCTTTAGCTATGTACTAGAGTTGGACAGGCTCCAGGTTATTATAGTTTCTTCATGCAATTTTGTCTAGTCCACTTTAAAAAGAGTTACTAAGAATATCTTCATAGAGCTCGTGGAAAGTGGGAGCATGTATGTGTATGTTTATTTTTTATTTTTTTGTCATTTTTTATTTTTTTAATTTAACAAGGGTTATATATATTACATATTAGTTTGTGTTTTTTTTTTTCTTGTTTCAGAACTTTTGTTTGTGTATTTATTTATTTTTATAGCCGGCTCAGCCTGCCTTGAGGGCAGGACTGGCGCAGCATGTGGTGCCAGGGATCAAACCAGGGTCCCTACAGCCGCCTAAGCTTTCCTAAGCAGGCACTTTAGACCACTTAGTCATCCTGCCGGGCCCTGTATGTGTATGTTTAAATAGGAAAATTAATGAATGAAATAACCAATAAGAGGAGACTCGATATATAAATGAATGCAGTTGATTAGTAGGAATATTAGTGAATCATTCATTATTATAGCTAAAATATTTGAGCAATTGATATGAATAAATCGTAAACAAAATGTAAACTCGTCATGGAGTTTACATTTCAGTGGAGGGGGAGAGAAAATGAAAAGGTAAAGTAGCAGGCGAGGGGACACCCACTCAGGATCCCCTCCTGTCCCTCTCTTGGACAAGAGCTTTCCGCTAATAAATACGTTCTGCTCATTAAAAAATAAAGAAGCAGGCGATATAAATTCAGATAGTGGCAGAGTGTGCAAAGAAAATAAACCAGGGCAGCGAATGAGAGAAAGTTAAGTGTGATGAAGGGTGAATCACTACACACGCCACCATTTGCAAAGACTCCTCAGAGGAGAAATACCCTGGGCTGACATGGAAGTGATGAGCGGGAATCTGCTGGGAATATCCCAGGGGCATGACTCTGGACACAGACCAAGTAAGTGCCGTGGCAACTGGGGCATAGGGAAGCTTGGTGCACTCCAGGAAAAGAAAGAAGCCAGGGTTGATCCAGCACAATAAATGAAGGTGAGGATTACCCAGTGAGGATACAGAGGAACCAGAGCTTAGGGCATGAAGGGCTTAAGGTACCAAGAGAAAACACCAAGGGTTTTAGGTAGAGATAAGGATTTAGTAAGAGGTAGAGATGAGGCATTTATAAACTGAACGAATGGAGGGATGAATGAATGAATGAGCAAATGAGTCACTAAGTGAAGCCCAAAGACATCAGTTCCTGAATGAGTGAGTACATTTCATCATATGTGTAATAGACACTGCAATGTGCCACCCGATGCCCTTTCAGGAATAAAAGACCCAAACACTGACATGGCGGCCAGAAGACAGTCTTCAGCTCTCCAAGACAGATACCACGGCCTCTATTGTCCCTTCTTCCCAGGGCAGGCCAAATCTAATGACAGGCAAGAAGTGTGTCCTAGCCATTACACATTTACAGGGTTTGGGTATAGAAACAGCACCACTTCTCATACTAGACATTTTGTTTTGGTTTTGATCCTAGTCCATTTTTTGTTGCTATAAAAAAAAAAAAAAAAAAACCAATGCTATTTATGCCAGCCCTGGTGCTCTATCCCATGACCTTCTCTGATCGTAAAACACCACTTTCAAATCTGTTCATCTATGAATTTGAGGACTGAGCTTCCAGCACATGAAATGGGTAGAGGAAGGCAGTGCACCAGTCAAGGTGCCGCATGAATCTTCACTTCTGGCCCTCTGTACCTGTCCAAGAGGGCTGTAAAGGCTCATCCAACTTTGGTGCTTTCTTGGAATGGGCTGAAGCCTCCAATGAGATTATGTCACAGTACTGAATATTATATCCATGAGCCTGGTGCTGCTTCTGCCTCTGCCTCCCATGAGTGTTGATTGCATGCTCCCTAGTGAACCTTGCTCATCAGGGAGCCTACCCTATGTGTATGGGTTTATGCTTGAAGGAGTAAGTGAACAGCTGGCTAAATAAGTGAACAACTTGAGCATCTGTTACTTGGTCCCCTTCTAGGTTTTCACACTGTCTCCCAGGAGTCCTCTCTGAGACACAGAGGAATTCCCCACTGGAAAGCAAAATCTCTAGTAGTCTGTCTGAGTTGGAGGTGCATCTGCCCTACAGATTGAACACGAGATTGCCTCTTGAGTATAAGTGAGAATGGTGGTGTGGATGGAAATGTTCAGAGTCCAAGAGTCTACTCAATCTCACTTCTTAGTTCCCCCTGAGGCCCAGTGCCTGCTCAAAGAGCTGCCCCCTCTTCCATCAATATGTGGAAGAACAACAAACACTTTTAAAACAAATTTTTATTTAACCTTCTCTGTGACCCACAAAGTAAACATATTGGGGAAATACACTCAATCTCTGCTTATTTAGAGAACCTTTGCTTATTTAGTGCTTGCTTGAGTAGAACCAATGTTATTATTCACTTTACCTGACAGGAGCTGTGTATCATTTTTAAACAGTAAAACACTATTCCACACACATATTTTTCTATTGTGAGGGGGGTCTGGAGCAAGTGATAAATATCAACTCATGGGACTATGGGCCAACCACGTTGGCTATTAAATCCAGAGCTACCTCTTCTTTCATTTGTCTTTTTTGCTGTGCTTTCTTGGAAGCAAAGGACCACATGAAAGCCCACCAATCGCTGCCCTCTGTGTTTCATTTACAGCAACTTCAAATGAAGCTTTCATTATTTTAGCACTCCAAGACACGGCCAACTCACTGGCATTCAAAAAGTTCCAGGAGAAGCAGAGCATTGCTGAGGCCTGCGTTGGTGTTTGTGGGATGCCAGACATCTGGGCTGCTGCAAAGCTTTCACATAAACTTTCATTTTCTCTCTCTTTTGAGCTTTCATCCAGCTGTTTACCATCAGGTTTTGCTGCCTCAGACTGAACTGAGAGTGTGCTTGAAAAGCTGCATTTATATAACTAAAGGCCATGAAATTGAAAGTGGTGGAGGTGCTTCCTTAGAGACCCAAGTGGCTCCCCAGCTTGGACAAATCACTGGGTTCGAATGCTCCTGTAGAAATTAATTGTTGGAAGAAACACAACACAATGGATCCTGCCAACACTCTGAAGAGATTTTAGGCAACCTAAAGATTTGTCCTGACTTTTCACATAATTACTTTTCTACCTGTATATCTCACTTTTAATCATGACCTTACTCATAGTCTGGTTCAGTACCAATTGGACTGGCACCTCGCGTAGAGCTCATAGGACATGCAGAACCTTGCAACTTAATATTGGTTGGATTCTCTAGAGAAACAGAACTGGTAGGATTATAGAGCCAGTGATGCCAACATAGATAGATAGATAGATAGATAGATAGATAGATAGATAGATAGATTTTTTAAATTTTTAAAGAGAGTACAAATTAGAATTAAAACAAAAAATTACCAGTGATACAGAATTTCACTTAACAAAGTAATATAAATTTTACAGTATTTGTTGTAATATATAGCGTTATCTTCCAACCAGTTATTCATATTATCAGTTATATACATGTAAAATTGGAAGAAGAAAGGAAAAAAAGAAAGAAATGTATGAGAAATTAAGAAGAGAAAAAGTACAAACAACTGAAAAAAGATGAAACAAATTAAAACATTAACTGCTTCTTTCCATAGACCAATAGAAATGCACAGTACAGTTGTCCAAATCATCCTGCCTGCATATATAGATAAATCTCTTTCCACCCACTCCCTCTCCTGTCCTTCTCCTCAACTCAGTAACTCTTTCCTTTTGAATAAGTTCATTCACTTTTCCCAGTATCATTTTGCCCTTCAGATTCTATTTTCTCTTTCAGGTTCTCACCCTAAGGAGACAATATGATGTTTGCACATGTGAGTCTGCTTTATTTCTTTTAAGAGTATGTTCTCTAGTTGCATCAATTTACTGATAAATCAAATTTATCCTGTTTTATAGCTGAATAATACTCTAATGTGTAAAAATACCACATCTTCTTTATCCACCAACTGGTTGATTGTTTAAAGGACTGATTTATGTTTTTGGAGGGGTTAGTGGTTTCAAAATAAGTAGATCAAATTTAAAGCCTGAAGATGCAGGAAAAACTAATGCTACTGCTACTTGAGTCCAAGAACATTAGTGGATACGGATTTCTTCTTCCTTAGAAGACTATAGTCTTTGCTTCCAAGCCCTTTAAATGGGTCAGACCCATCCCTATTGTACAGGAGAATAATCTGCTTTACTCATAGTTTACTGATTTATGTATTGTTTTTACCTTTCTAAAATACCTCATTGTCTACTTCTAGCCCGGTGTGTGACCAGGAAATTGATTAATGTAGCCTAGCCAAATAGATACACAAAATTAACCAGCATAGTGTCTACTCTAGCAATGTCCTAAGGGAAAATCAAAGCTGTTATGGTTCATCTAAGATGTATCTCATGAACCTTCCATGGAATTGATGGATTTATTCCCTTGCATCTGGCCATCTTGTCCTAACCATAAATTTGCCATTAATCTTTGTGCAGAATGGGGCTACAAGAAGTTCAGCCTACCACAGTATGAGTTTCTCAGTCCAGACTACTGTGACTTGACCCAGAAAATGCCAAAGAAATAGGAAAAATAGCAATTGCTGAACAACCTGGCACTGAAGATGAAGAAGGAAGCCCCTGCCCCTACAGAAGCTGAAGCCAAAGCAAAATCTTTTAAGGACAAGAAGATCACACTGAAAGACATCCACAGCCACAAAAGTTAAGAAGATACAAATGTCACCCACTGGCTTCCATCCCAAGACACTGCAGCTCTGGAGGCAGCCCAAGTTCCCTTAAAGGAGTGCCCTAGGAGAAACAAACCTGAGATTTATGACAAGTTATCCCTGATCATGGAGTCAACCATGAGAAATATTGAGGACAACAGCACATCATGTACATTATGAATGTCAAAGCCAACAAGCACTAGATCAAACAAGCTGTAAAGAAGCTCTATGACATCGATGTTGCCAAGGTCAATATCCTAACCAGGCCTAATGGAGATCAGAAGGCATATGTTCAACTGGCTCCTGATTATGATGCATCAGATATTGCCAACAAAATTGGGATCATCTAAGCTGAGTCCACCTAGCTAATTCTAAATACATACATTTTTCCATAAAGAAAGCAATTGCTCATGAATACTCAAAACTTTTCTGTGACAAGATCAGGTCTGCAAGGGCTGGTGAGACAGCTGAGTGGACTAAACAATTGCTTAGGACCAGGGTTTGATCCCTGGCACCACATGCTGTACTGGTCCCATCTCCTGGGCAGTCTAAGCCAGCCACTACTAGTCCATGGAGATCCTGTACCAAATGCATTTTTAAAAAAAGAAAAAAAAATAGATCTTCAAAGGTAAGGACCACATCTGTTTCATTTTCCTCTTTATCCCCACCCCTAATATAGTGTATGGCACATAAAAAAAGATTGGTAAATTGTACTGACTAATCGAAGTCTTAGTTTCCAATCTATAACCCACAGACTCCCATCTGGTTGTTGATAGGGAAGTAACCAGGTGTGAAAAATATGTGAAAAACTGAGATCTTGAGTTAAGTACATGGTAGGTACTTAGAGGCTATTACTGAGTATGGTCATGTGAGTGTATATTGAATGAGTAAATAAGATCACCCTCAGCATGCAAGCACTTATTAAAAATAAATCAGGAGTCCAATTATTTGAGTTTATAAGATGGATTGAGGTGGGACTGCATAGATCTTTTGAGTTTAGGTGGCTTTGGTGTGTGGAATTGGTATAGATAGATTGGTTATAATCAATAACAGGGCCACAGGGCTCTTGATATTTCACACAGTATAGATGTAACCTCATTGGAGCTTATACCAATTCGACAGCATCATCATCATTGATATTATTATCACTTTACAGCATAAGACCGTCGAGGATAAAAAAACACTTTTTCTTGGATATATGCACATGTGCCTATGTGTGTGCATATGGATATTCATATACAAGAGTACAGAAGTGGATGAAGAGTGGGAAATGACCAGATCTAACCCTGAAAGTGTGCACAGAACTCTTAGATGTCCCTCGAAATCAAGCTTCTTTCCTCATCAAAGTGTACACTTGGGTAATAGCACACGCGTAATTACCTGAACAAATATAATGAATCTATCTGCAGTGACATGATAGTTGGTGCTGAATCCTATTAAAGCACATTTAATTAAAAATGCATTAAATCTTCAAGCTTCTGAACACACCCTGCCCTTCTTCAAAGCTGCCTCTCCATTAAAGTCTTCCCCACTATTAACTCTGAGTCAGCCTGTGACCCCTTGGGCATGACTGGGTGAGATGAAGTGGTTCTTAAATGTCTGCCCCAGTATATCACAGGCACTAATGAATTTAAATCAGGGAGATTAATTCCATTCATCCAGTTGCTTATTTCAGAAGCAACTGTCATGCTGAGCTTAATTGCTGGAGATGGTAGAAGGCACTGAGAGGCTGAAGCTGGTTGGTGGCCAAGCATCAATTATTTGGGCCACTGTGCAGTAGGCATCTGTGGTTGATTACAATCCACAGACAACTCAATGACCCTTGTTTACCATTAGCTTCTGTCTCCTCCCCCAGCCAAGATGCTACAGACCCAGAAGAGGTGTTGAGGGACAGGCAGATGCTGTGTGACTTCTGATGTCACTCTTCCACCCTGTGCACTGCACTCCTTCTGGTGGGAAGGTCTTGCCCTACTGGCTGCCTTGTGTTTTTGCCTAGTTAATTCCTACTCATGGAACAGCTAAGTAGCTATGTAAGGGAATGAAAAGCCAGTAGCTCAGGAGAGGAAGAACAATAATTTTTTCCCCTGGGAAGCACTAGGGCATTTGTACAAGGTTTACCTATGTGACACCCTCCTTAGCTTTTAGTACAGTCTCGATACAAGCACAGATATCGTTCTTAGTCTCTTTTTCTAAATGGAGTTTCCAAGGTATATAAAGTGTTCTAAAATTGTTTACCACCTGTGGGAGCGCTTGAGTCCCCAGTCTCTTGTCACAATGTCATGCTTCCTCTAGGTGATCTCGCAGTACATTACTTAATCATTGGCTCATTCACTAAGAGGTGGCAGGACTAGGTTTCTGCTGAGGTAAAGTGATAGACGGTCTACCCTGGAGCAGCACAATGTGGTGACAGTTGGCACATCCTGGCTGACTTTACAGAGAATTAAAGTGGCTCATCCTACCCAAGGTTGGGGTTGCTTGCAGTTGATTTCATGGGGGTGCAACCCATACATTATTACAGGTTCCTCATGCTTATTTCTATTGTTTGCTCTCATCATTTTCAAATGCTTAATAATATTTAAATATGGGGCCCTTACTTTTGTTTTGTACTAATCTCTCCAGTCCTGGTGCCAAAGACAGGCCCTGTGGAGCCAGTCCTCCCACCCAAGATGCCCCCGGAGTCTTCCCTACTCTTCCCAAAGCTACAAAACACCTTAGCAGGAAGCACTTTGAGAGAATTTTAACTTTTGTCTTCCCTAGGACACTTGTTTTTCTTACAATAAAGCACCCAGAATGGAGCTTTATGTAGCTGTAGCAGAAGCTACTGCACCGCAAGACTCTTGCAAACTGCTGTGGCCTTCTGAATTTTTACTCTTTCTAGCTCCTGTGGCAAAGACATACTTCAGAAAAGCTTCATTCTGCAGAGCATTTCTCCAGAAAGTACTGTGGGATCACATTCATTTAGAAAATAGTGCTCCTAGTGTGCATAGGTAGGAACCTCTCTGCCTGCCCACACCCACCAGATACCTCACCTACCCGGAACCCAGACTCCAGCATATGCATGTAGGTAGGGACTTTTCCACCTGCCTGCACCCACCGGATACTACTCCACTCGGAGTCCAGCAAAAGGTGCTTGTAGGTACTTTTGCAGACCTCAGACCCAGCACATCTTGAAGACACAGTTGCAGCTAGTAAAAAGGTAAGAAAGGATCTCTTATAAAAAATAACCAGGATGCAGGAAAAAATAATTCAACACCTTCAAGATGATGTAAAGATGAAGAACGTGAGACTAATAGGCACCAATGAGAAAGAAGGTGATGCTTTTGTTTGTAGTATTGAGATATGTTTGGGTGCTAGTTTTTCTAGTCAAATAGACAATACAAATGATATTAAAAAGTATGGGCAGAAGTAATAGCAGAAAACTTCCCAAATATAAGAAAACAACCTGACATTCAGGTAACTGAGACATACAGAAAATAGTGCTCCATGTGACCTTTTCAATGAAAATCAGCCTCTAAGAAGTCCGGCACCAAAGACATGTTTTGGTTTTGTAGATACCAGCCTTGCTCACATTGATGAGACTATGTAACTCCTCCCTGCATTCTTGTTCACATACCGTGGTACATCCCAGAAGCATTATCTGATACTAAAATATTAACAATGAACATGTTTAGAGAAGGACAGGAGACAGCCTCAGGAACTGGAAGATGTACATTATAATGGCATTTCCAAATACTTAAATCCATATCCATAACTGCAAACAAAACTAGGCCAAAACCTTCTGCATTTACTCGTTTTTGTGTGTGTTTTTGTTTTTGTTTTGTTTTGTTTTGAGCCTGGTTATTATAGTAAGAAATAAAGCCCATGGCTCACTCAGGAGAGTATTTTAGCCTCTGTAGGTTATCCCAGGCAGCAAGAGGTGATTTAACTCTATAGGGAGATAGGGAGCATGAAGGATAGGAGAGCTGAGATTCTGAAGATTTAACAATTGCTCATAAACAAATGATATCACTTTGAATGAAGTAATCAAAGTATCAAATGCTATAAACATCATGCAAGGGAAACGTGTGACTCATGTTTGTAGTTATACACACACAGATCAGCTTCGAAGAACAGCTTGACTCTACAGAGTTTCAGCTGGAATGACTAAGGTGAAATGCAGGCAAGTGGAAAGCAATTGCCTCCTCGGGAACTCCTGACCCTGAGCTCTTAGACAAATGGCCTACAGGCAACCCAAACTATGTGTCTTCATGGAATTAATGAACTCCTTGGACTTTAAGGGCAGAAAAAGTCTCACAGGTGGGCATACTGAGGCCTGGAGAGTTTAAAGGGACTTGCATTGGTAGTCAGGGACAAAACCCAGTCTCAAATCCAGGTATACAAATCTAGTTCCCTATCTCTGCATTATCATTGTCTCTCCCCAGGCCCCTCATGCAGCTCCCATAAATGGCTTCTTCTTGTAAACCTCTTAAGAAGGGTGGTTCAGGAGTGCAGCCTGCAACCAGCAGAGCCAGGAGTTGGTGTGACCGTCAGGGACACGGACTGTACAGCGCATTCCTGGTTATGCACCATACAGTCCCCAGGGAGACTGTATCTCAGCTACCTGCTCACTAACATGACCTATGCCAACTCCCTCCCCTGGCTCTCTTCTCTACTTCTAGATCTGCTTCCTGAGATCCTCTCCCAGCTTAACTTTCTGTACTCAAATCTGTACAGGGAAACTCTAGCTGCAAATGATTTATTTTTTAAGTTATACAAAAATGATTAGGGAATCTGGCTTTGTGATTCTTTCAGAATAAGGATGCTAAGGTAATGACATCTCATGTACACATGATCCTTAACTTAGAGTTGTACTATGCCTTGATAATACTATTGCAAGCTTAAGATATCATTTGAAATGGCACTGAATCTCTAACATTACTGAATATCCTGACTGAGATAGCATGGTCCACAACAGAGCATTAGTTGTTTCCCCTTATAACTGTGTGGCCGACTGAGAACTCCACTCTCTGCCCAGCATCTTGAAGAGGAATTGGCTATCAATGGCCTAGGAAGAAACTTAAAACTCAAAATAGAATTTCCCCTGATTGCATGCTGACTGAGGCATACCCTGCATAAATAAATAAAGAAAGAAATAAAATGATGAAAGCTCATATAATTGTTTGAATGCTACTATGACATAAAAAGTTATATGAATATATTGTGGCACCACTCTAAAATTGAAGAATTATAAAGTAGAAACTGTCTTGAATTACTGTGGCTTTATACTTCTGATTTTATCTGTGCAATGGATTGTGTCAGTATTGATCACAGCTCTGACCAAATGTGCTAACTCTGCTCTGTCATCAGAGTTTCTCTATTGTACAACCAAGAAAATTTGACCCAGAGATAAGTGTAACTGGTTTGTGGCAATACGTGAGGGAGGAAAATGTACAGCACAAAAGGACTAGATGGAGAAATCAGGCTGAGGATGGTAGACTTACCTTGGACCTTCTGAAGGGTGTTGCTGGGAAAGGGACCTTGAATAATGACTTGACTTGGCTGAATAAAGTGGTTGCATGCAATCACAGCCTTTCTCCCTAGGCAACTCCACACTAACCATCATCAAAAAAAGAAGCATCCGGAAAACCCAGACTTAATGTGTACCTTCAGCTCACCTGCATATCCCACCAGCCTGGTTTACATAAGACAGAGAATTGTGTCCTCATCTGTAAGAGCTGGACCATTCTTCATGGGCAAATTCAAGCACAGTGTGTAAACATTTGTGAGAGGAGCATCTGTTCTGAGCTCCTGGAAACCTCCTTCCCATTGTAATTGCCAGTATTCACAGAGCCCAAAATAAAATCTCAGATGTGTCCAAAGTCATGGGAATCAATACAAATAGAAAAGTGCTTCAAGGGAGCAACACATTTTTCTCTTAAGACAATGGTTTGACTTGGATGCAGCTAAGCAGAGGTGATTAAAGCAAGTTGCATCCCAAAGCTTTTAGATGATTAACATGGTTTAGATAGGAAATGTTACCATCCTGATATGGTTTCTGTCTCAGCAATGAAAGAAAAGTAAGACACTATTTGGTACCAGAGAAATGGGGTCATTGCTATGACATTACCTGCCAATGTGGCTCAAAAGCCTTTAGGCACGGAAGGACTTAGGAAAGGTTCAGAGATCTCAGGTGAAAAAAAAAAAAAAATAGAGCTTAGGCAATCCCAGAGCCACTGTGTACATTAGTGGGACAGAGCCCAATCATGAAACTGAGCCCAAGTGAATAGTGAACTGCTCAGAGGACTGGAGGTGCATGCTGGGAAGGTGTACAAATGGATCCCAGGGGAAGTAGTTTACATACTGATTCCTAACTTAAGATCTGTTTTATTGTACAACTATAGTGTTTGCTCTTATGGTTTAAAGTGCAAAATCATTAGCACAGAAATCAAAATAAAGAGTTCTTTCTGAAATAGAAAATGACAAGAAGAAGGTGCAAAATGCAATCTCAAGCACCTGGCCCAACCAGAACAAATCGAAGAGACATCAACATAGAAGAAATTGGAATTCATCACCTGAAATCTCTGAAATGATTGCAACTCAAGTAAAGAAACAACTCCAGAGGGATATAGAGGAAATCAGATAAGAGATAATCTCTCAGGTAAAAGAAAAAGAAATGATAGCAATAATGAAGGAATTACCAAGCACATATAAAGAAGATATTAACCTAAAAAAAGAGGAACAGGAGAAGAGGAGATAACTTAGTGGTCTAATCACCTGCCTGGAAAGTGCAAGGATCCCACTTTGATTCCTGGTATTGCATACTATGTCGGCCTCATAATCCAAACATGCTTTCTGGCCATTGAAATGAGGTATGGTGGCACATGTCTGTAATCCCAGTAATAAGGAGGCTGAGATAGGAAGATCACTATGAGCCTGAGCTATGTAATAAGAACTGCACCAAATAAATAAGTGAATAATTTTAAAAATTTTTTTAAATTAAAAAAATGAATTGGAAATGAAGTTAAACTATTATTACCTGTACATGACATGTGCTCTACATGGAAGACCCAAGACACTTGACCAAGAAACTCCTAAAATTAATAAAGAAATTCAGTAACATAGAAGAATACAAAGTCAGCACCACAAAATCAATAGCATTCCTCTACACAAACACCACAGTCACTGAGAGAGAAATTAGAGAAACAATACACTTCACAATAGCATCCCAAAATAAAATACTTAGGAATTAATCTAACAAAAGAAGTAAAGATACTATACAATGAAAATTATAATACTCTGATAAAAAGATATTGAGGAGCATTCCAAAAATAGAAAGATATTCCATGCTCCTGGATAGGAAAAACCCACCTTGTGAAAATGGCTATACTCCCAATGTTGTTATACAAATCTAATGCAGTTTCCACCTAAATACCATCAATATATCTCATAGATCTAGGGAAAACATTATTAAAATTCATTTGGAACCAGAAAAGACGTAGTATAGCAAAGGCAATTCTGGTCAACAAAGGCAAGGCAGGAAGCATTACAATCACTGACTTGAAATTATAATGCAGTCGGGAGCGGACGAATTCTCAGCCGGTGGATGGGCTGCTTTTGTCTCTTTGCCATCTTGTGGTTTAGGGTTTTCTGGGTGTCTGCATCGGTAATTGAAGTTGCGAAGGTACTGACGTTGAGGTGGCTGCTGACCTTGGGTCTCATCTCCTCGATTTTCCTTATCTTCTTCATTGCCATCCTCTCTAGGCTGTCTTTGGCGAGGAGGGCCCCTGCGGAATCGTGGTCTATAACCTCGATACATATTCTGCCTCACTTGTCTACCTTGTTCACCTGCACCCTGGTTGTCAGCACCCTCCATCACTTCTCCTTGCACAGGAGGGTTGGAATACTGTGGTCGACGCCCATAGGG
>PVJA010006140.1:0-74902 GCA_004027025.1 Myocastor coypus
AGAAGCAGAAGAAGAAGCAGCAGCAGCCATGGTCTCTGAAAGGGAGAGACATCAAAACATTAAACGTCATCATTTTAGCAGTACTAAGACAAAAACAGAAAACCTGGGAATCAGTACTGGTGATTCTCAGGATGAGCTGGTTTACAGGTACATTTCTGGGAGCAAGGAGATTGGAGCATCCCTGGGAGAAAGAAGTGAGGACTAGGTATTGGGAACTAAAGGATGGTGCATCAGGGTCCTCCTCAGGGCAGATTTAAAATAAGTGAACCAATAAAGCAGAGCAGAGACTGGGCGTAGTGGTACGAGCCTATAATCCCAGCACTTGGGAGGCTGAAAACAGGAGGATCACTACAAGTCTCATCTAGGTAGTGAGGCACTATATACCCTGTACACCCAGTATACCCTGTACACCCTGTCCTAAATTCATTAAAAAAAAAAAAAAAAAAAAAAGCAGAGCAGCCTCAGAGGGCTGAGGAAACCACATGCAGCTGGCTATGGGAGGACAAAGATGTGAAGTGGCCCATCAGGCTTATGTGGAAGATCTGGACTTCAGTACGAGGCTCGTGCAGCAATATGAAGAGATGTCACTGCAATAGGCTGTTGAGAAAAGGGAGTAAGGGTGAAGGAGAATGTGGAGACAGCGGCCTGTAATTTGCTCATGCAGAAGATTACACTGCTCCACTGGTTCTTAGAGCAGGCCATTGGAAGTGGCATTTTTTTGTGTCTTTTCCCCCTTTTTCCTTTTCTTCCCCTGACCCTCCTCCTCCTCTCTCCTTCACTGCACCCCTCCTTCCTTTTCTTACTGATTTCATTCCTCCTTTCTGAGGACTGACCAGTCCAAAGTCTGAGAAGATGAGTGAACATGTGTGGAAGGAGGCAGGGATGGCCGGGAGGGGCACAGGAGTCTCAGAGGGCAGATTCTCTGTCCCTGCTGTCCTGAACCTGGGGAGCTGTGCTGACTAGCGACAAGGACTCCCTCTGATGTGAATCCCTGCCAGTGATTGGAGGATGGGGCAGGTGTGGCCTACATGGACTCAGGGGCATCTCTTCAGTTCGTCAGGTGTGCTTACATCATCATCATCATGGCCATTTACTGGTGCACAGATGTCATCCCGGTGGCCGTCACCTCCCTCATGCCTGTTTTGCTCTTTCCACTCCTTCAGATACTGGACTCCAAAGAGGTGAGCAGACACGGTGGTTCCTTTTCCAAGCCCCTTTCAGAGCTGTCTAGGCCTGGGGGTGACCAGACATCACCCCTTTTCCCCTGGGATTACCCCATGAATGGAGATGGACAACTCCAAGCTGGCCCTGACATCAACATCTGGTCTGTTATCATGTCTCTGGGGACTGGGATAGCTCCGGGCCCAGGCATCATGTGGCCAGGGGAAGGGGTGCCCTGACAGGGCCTCCACACTGCCCTCCAGGTTTGTGTGCAGTACATGAAGGACACCAACATGCTGTTCCTGGGCAGCCTCATTGTGGCGGTGGCTGTGGAGCGCTGGAACCTGCACAAGAGGATCGCACTGCGCACGCTGCTCTGGGTGGGAGCCAAGCCCGCGCGGTAATTACACCTCTCTACGTGGTCTGCGTGGGCTCAGGGCTGGGGAGAACCGTGTGGTACATACCAGCTATTCTCCAGGGATGAGGGTGGGCTGGCTCCAGCTTACCTGGATGTGGCAGGTTGGTTCCTGGGTGGAGCATGTTTCAATCTTAGTTGGAAACCAAGTACCCAGATGGTGGCAGCAGGTGGCGAGGAAGGTGGTCAGCAAGGGCCCTGACAGGCTGAGGGTGGGGGGCTCCCCGAGAGTATGGCTGCAGAGTTCCATAGGGAACCGTGGGATGGAGTCTGGATTAAGCCATGCCTGGTTTGCAAGTAAAGCCTGGAGTCCGGTCTTTAATTTAATGGGTTTGTGAGCTCAATCTGTGTGGACACCAGCTAGAACCTTATACAGTGCCCCTAAGGCAAATTAGCGGCCCTGAAGGAGAGCCTGAGCGCAGAAGGGTCTGGAGGCCCAGAACAGCTAAATTCTATTCTGCTGCCCTTCCTGAGGGCCTTCTGCTCCCAGCTGCATGGCACTGGGACGTGGAAAACCTTGGAGAAGAAGCAGGCCCTACCCTACTCTCAGTCTCAGAACACAGCAGGCCTGGACACTGATCCTCTGGACCCTACCCTCTGAGGAGTTCACGGGGAAGACAGAAAGGGCATGGCGTGCCCTACTTGGCAGGCACTCCAGGACCACAGAGGAGGAATGATGTCTGAGGGGGTACTGAAGGACCATGAGGGGCTCTCTAGGTAGACAGCTGAGTGAGAGCAGCAGTAAAAGATGATGGGGGCAGACTATAGCACCTGCTTAGGCAGAGCACAGCAGCCAGGAGTTCGATCCTAGGTGTGCCATGCTAGCATGCCCTCAGGGTGCACGCAGGTGCCCCTGTAAGCCCAGTGCTTTGGGAGGCTGAAAAGAGGAGGATCACTATGAGTCCGATCTACATAGTGAGACCCTGAAAACCTTGTAGACCCTGTCCTAAATACATTTTTTTTAAAAAAAGATGATGAGTTATAAGCAAAGGGAATGTGTTTTTTGAACAGTTTTATTTGGCCCATAGCAGAGTGTGGTGCGTGGGGGGTTGTGGGGGGGCAGGGTCATAGTTCCCAGAGCTCTCTGTACCCCTGCAGACTGCCTGCATAAACCTTCAAAACTTCCAAATGGAGAGATGTCTAGGATGGGGAGGCTCTTCTAGATGCAAGTAGGAAGCTGGGGCTGCCTGCACACACCGTCCATACTGAGCCAGCACTGTCTGGTTGCTAGATGGGAGCTCCTTAGAAACAAAGCTACAACTGCTCATAAGGACCTATTGTCATTCTCCTATCATCTTGTTTTGCAATTTTGTTTTATATTTTTTTCTCTTTAAAATAAAATTTAAAAACAAAGATCCAGAGCTGGGTCTGGAGTGTCAGGTTTTGGCAATAATGTGTGTGAGGCGGGTGCAGGAGGTAGAAAGGAAGGGGAGGAGCCGGGGGGAGAGGTGGGGCTGTCACACTGCAGTCCCTCTTGGGACCCTCAGTTTTGCTTGGCTGGCAAGGGGTGGCCCCTGGGAGACACTGATCCAGGGGATGTGGGGGGGTCATGTGACTTTCCTCCCTGCACCTCCTCTGCAGGCTGATGCTGGGCTTCATGGCGGTCACAGCCTTCCTGTCCATGTGGATCAGCAACACAGCCACCACGGCCATGATGGTGCCCATTGTAGAGGCCGTGCTACAGCAGATGGAAGCCACAAATGCAGCCTCAGAGGCCAGCCTGGGGGCACTGGAGCTGGTGGACAAGGGCAAGGCTGGACAGTTGCCAGGTGAGCCGCTGGCCAGGGCACTCTAGGGGACACAGTGGTGCCTTCCCTCTGGTGCCAGATGTTCCCTCTCTTCCTCTCTATTTTCTGTAGCATCTTCTAAAATATGAATAGAGTAAGCAGTTTAGGAAATACTGTTCTCATAAGTTTTAAGAGTGTGGAGCCGGGCGTGGTGGCTCATGCCTGTAATCCCAGCACTCGGGAGGCTGAGGCAGGAGGATCGGTGCGAGTTCGAGACCAGCCTGGGCTACAAAAGTGAGCTCAAGGCCAGCCTCAACTGCGTAGCGAGACCCTGTCTCAAAAAGACAAAAAAAAAAAAGAGTGTGATTGTTTCCAAAATAGCTGGATCCTTTAGAACCAGGCACGGTGGTGACACCTATAATCCCAAAATTCTCAGAGGCTGAGGGAGGAGTCTTGCAAATTTGAGCCCAGTTTGAGCAATATATTGACTTAGCAAGACACTGTCTCAAAATAATAATAATAATAATAATAATAATAATAATAATAATAATAATAATAAAAACTATAAACAGTGGACTGGGAAACAGCTTAGTACAAAGGCCCTGGACCCAAAACCCAGTACTGTCCAAAAAAGTCCCTTAGTAGAGCTTAGAACATTGCATTTCTATTAGTAAGAGCCTATAAAAAGATTCCACCCTAAGCTCCTGTGAATCACATGAATCAGTTAATACTTATGGATTGTTCATCAGGGCACCTGTCAAACACCCATTGGGTGCTCCTTACCTCTGGCTCCTCCTGTGGTCTTCATGGAGGCCTTTACTGACCTTGAGCAGAGTGAATCCTTCTCTTCCATTCCCACAGGTCTTGAGGTTGGTGCCCTATGTATGTTTGCTTCCTGTCCGGCTAGAACACAGGATAGTATCCATCTGGTTTGCTTTTTGCCTGTTCCCTACCCATCCCCAGAACCCTGCACAGGGGACCTTGGGACACATAGCTGATTGCTTGATTGCCAGACCCTAGGTGAGGTCTGCTGCTGCAGAGCTGACCAGGAACACATCAGCCAATGACTGAAGGAGCCCCACGGAGTGGCATTCATGGGCTCCTCGAAAGGGTTTTCTGCCCAGGGGAGGCCACAGACATGACATAAGCTGGATACTTCAGAAGCTCAGGAATGGGAGAAACTTTGCTAGAAGAGGCATTTGAGGTCTATTTGGACACGGAGGGAGCAACCTGAGCAACAGCGAGGGGTCAGGACAGAGGCGACATGGGTCTTGTCTGAAACTGCTGAGTTTGGTAGGAGCATGGAGGAGCCCTAGGGAAGCCACTGGAAATGACCTTGAGCCTGATTATGACTTTGGCTGGAGGCCAGGGAATGCACGTGAAGGCACCTGACAGGTAGGGATGTCCCTATCCTCGGGTTAGCAGCAAGACCAGGAGCTGGGGTTTGCTGGACAGCCCCCCAGGACTGGCTCAGCTAACAGTGCTGTGCTCACCACAGAGAACCAAGTGGGTTTTGAAGACCCCGCCATGGAGAAGCAGGAGGACCGGGTCAGGAAGAACATGTGCAAAGCCATGAACCTGTGCGTGTGCTACGCAGCCAGCATCGGGGGCACGGCCACCCTGACTGGGACGGGACCCAACGTGGTGCTCCTGGGCCAGATGAGCGAGTGAGTCACTGGCTGTACTTTGAAGGAACACCAGAGCGGGCCCCTTCCAGGCTGGACAGACTTCCTTGCCTTTCTCTCCTCCTCAGTTGGGTGCTGGAGCAAGGGACCCAGCAGGGTGGATTGTCCCTACCCAGCCACCTGTCTCAGCAACCCTGCTCCATTCAGAAGCATTCAAGGGGATGGAGGAATGCAGATCAGCAGGAAGTGGACAATGGAGCATAGATACCTGGGGTGGAATTTATGGAAAATCAACATCCCTACAAGAACCCTTGAGCTGATGTACTTTCCCCTGCAAGGTACCAGGCAGGCCCCGAAGGCACTTTGGAACTTTCCAGCCTTGGGCACAAAGGGACCCTGGCCATGGGGATCCTATATCTGTGCCTGGCCCTGGGCTGGATGGGGCTGGGATCATGAAAGTGGGAGAAGCCTTGGCCTGCCATGAAGTTCTCAGGGTCTGTGGAGGGTGTCAAATCCCAGGGAGCACCAGGCTGAGCTGGTAGTGAGTGTGCTGTGGTATGTACACAATGTAGTGGCTAGGAGTGAGCTTGTTATTATTGTTATTGGTTAGGACAAAAATAAGGTGGCACAGACCAGTGTTCTGGACAGGGTTGGGCGGGCAGCTGGCCAATGTGCTGGGAAGCAGAAAGAACGGGCCTGCAGCCAGCGGGGCAGAAATTCAAGGCTCGATAGCCCGACGGTTTAAATCAGTGGTTCTCAAACTTTCTAATGCCGTGACCTTGCAATACAGTTGCTCATGTTGCGGTGACCCCCAAACCAAAAAATAATTTTGGTGGCTACTTCAAAACTGTAATTTTGCTACAGTTATGATTCGGAATGTAAATACCTGATATGCATTATGTATTCATTTGACCCTCACCGGGGACGCGACCCACAGGTTGAGAACTGCTGGTTTAGATCCTGGAAGCATTCTCTGTAATGACATCTTTAGGGTTCTCTCTTAAATTCCTCTGGAGAAATCAGCCTGTCTGGTCTGAGTATGGAACATGGTGTGTCTGCTTGGACACCCTTAGGGGAGAGGGGGTAGCCCCAGGATAACAGAGGACTGGGTTGGGAGGTGCAGTCTAGGAAACATCTTCCAGTTCCATCCGGAGACACTGTTGAGCTTTTCTTTCCTAAGGGGGCCCTTCCTTTGCCGAACCCACATGGGGAGAGCCCTGAGGCACCTGTGCATCCCCTGAAGCTGCTGGCCAAATTATGTGTGCATGTGCACAAGGCTGCACTTCTCTAGAGGGATGGACAATAAGTTTTATGAGATTTTCAGCAGGGTCTGCATTCTCGGGTGTTCCTCAGCCTCATCCCGTGCCATGGCCGTGTTCCGGGCCTACATTTGATTAGAGGATAATGTGGGCAAAGGCACTCGGGTGGCTGGGTCCTGCGAGTAGCAGCCTGCGCCTGGGCCCAACTCTCAGTGTCCAGCAAGCGCTCAGCCTCCAGCCCCGGGACCCACGCTGCTTCCTGCAGCTCAGCGTCGGCTGGAGGTGCAGGCCAGTGCCTTTCCTTTCAGGCTGTTTCCTGACAGTAAGGATCTGCTGAACTTCGCCTCCTGGTTTGGATTTGCATTCCCCAACATGCTGCTCATGCTGTTCCTCTCCTGGCTGTGGCTCCAGTGCCTTTATATGAGATTCAAGTGAGTTTGAGCAGCTCCCTGAACGCCCTCGAATCACGCCACACCCGTTCCTAGAACCCTCAGCCTCCAGCCAGTCAATGAATGTCTTCATTGGAAGGGATTCCCCACTCCTGCCACCCCAGGCTGCTCACTGTGCCCTGCACACATTGTTCCTTCTGTGTGGGTGACTGTCTCCAACCTTCCAATCGGCCCTACTCCCCAGCCTGTTCAAATGCTTTCTTGGCTCCCCCTTCCTCCACCCCCTCTCAGAAGAACTTGCTTCCCACTCTGAGTTGCCCCAGGCATGTCATAGCTCTAGGGCTACACAGCATGGCTCTGAACCCAGGGAGAAAGAGCAAGCACTCAGATAGAAACCTATCCCCACACGCCCAGACAAAACTGCCGGACAAACTTCCACCGGGTTGTGTGGGTCCAGTAGGGCAGGTCACAGCAGCCTTCTGATACTGTCCAAATCAATCCAAAGCTGGAGCATTGCTGAATGCCTGCAGTGTTCCCAGCAGTGTTCTGTCCTAGAAAGTTTACCCTCCTCTTCCCAGCACACGGTCAAGTTGAGACAGACTCACCCTTGACAGCAGCTAGACTTTGGACAGACTGTGACATGTGGCTAACAAAGTTTTTTTTTTTTAATGTTGTTATTTTAAAAGACATAAATGTGTCTGCGGCACAAAGGTGACTGTGCCACATGACGTGGAAAAGCCTGCGGGAGGAGCTAAGTGCCTCTGAGCTGGGCCTCATCTCCTAGGGAGCTTGCACCAAGTAAAAGCAGTGGGGTGAAGGAAAAATGCCCGTGGAAAGCTGGAATTTGAAGAGGAAAATGTTGTGCTTCCCTGCGTTCTTGGGAAGAGGAGGAGGACGAACCGTTGTGAAAAATGTTTTTAAAAATCTCTGGATACATTCAAGATAGAATAATGGTTAATAGTAGAGGCAGCACCCCAGGCCACACGGCAGCCTCTTGTCTGCTGCCCTCCTCCCTGCCTCACTCCTGGTGAGGGGACAGCCACTTCTCTCCTCACTGCCTGGCACAACTTGGCTCTGACCACAGCTCTCTTCACTCTGCTTCTCAAACCTGTGCCAGCTGTGCACCAAAATCCTGCTCATTTATTGTCCTTCCAACTAGTCTGCTAGGAGATGGCCCCAAACCTGCTGAAGGCAGGCATCTGTGTCCTCTGGGGCAATGGAAATCACAAGGTCCAATACTCATTGATGCCTAGGATATACCAGACACTATTTTAATGTTCTACATGTATGAATTTCATTAATCTTCACAACAACCTGCAGTGTAGGTGCTATTAATACTGCTGGTTTACAGATGAGGCGGCAGAGGCCTGGAGATGGTCTATGCAGTGCAGTGTGGCATGGGAACCAAAGCCTTGAGGTTGGCGTGCAGGCAGTTCTCTGGCAGAGCCTGTGTTTTCCAACCACAATCCTAAATTCTCTCCTGGGGAGGCTGAGGGTCACTGATCTGGACAGCTTTGGCAGCAAAACATACCAGGTATCACAAGTATTAGCTGTGGCCTGGCAGCTTCTCTAAGGCTTCAAGGCTGTGTAAGAAGAGGGAGCTGGCCTAGTATCAAGACCACAAGGGCACTATCAGCCTGCCATCTAGCAACAGAGGTAGATACCATGTCCTTGGAAGCCCAGCCAGGAATTTAAAGCTGTGGTTCTACAGCCTGTTACAGTCTCCATCTGGAACTCTGGACTAGCAGAGCCTACAGGGCAGCTGGTGTGCTGTCTCAGGACTGGCAGAATCTGCTGGTAGTGGAGGAGCAGAGCTGTTATACAGCCTGCCCCATCTAACACAGCACTCTAGCTTGAACATGGAGCATGCACTGGGTCTCAGATGGCCCAGGCTTGGGTCTAAATCTGGAAGGCAGAGGACAAATTGTTGCACTCAGGATGGTGGCAGCCCTGCAGTAGCCCACGATGGTGGGGATGCCTGTCCACCTCTATGGCCTCCTAGATCGCATCACCTAAGGTCAAAGAGCATATGTCGTGGTCGAAAGGAAGACCTAACCTCTATTGTCTGTCTGTCTTTTCCTTAAATTTCTCACCTGAAGAATCATGGAGAAAAAAATGCCAAGGGCTTGAGGTCAACTTTAATCCAGAAAAACTCTCTTGCTCAGTTTATAGACAACCTGTTAGGTTATATTCAGTCAGGAGTGCCATGGACACTACCTCCCAGGACTGCTAAGAGTGACATGGGATATTCCTGCTGGATTGTACTTGTCACAACTTGGCTAGCCGCCAGAAAGATGAATGAATGTCCTTATGAGGGTTCCTCCTAACTCCCTAATATGGTAGAGACTCATGGGGACTCTAAGACCCCCTTTCTCCTTGGTTTCAAAGTCTATTCAGTCCATCCTACCTCATCGTAAAGGCCATTCTTCAAGGATATGTTGGCCCTCACCCCAATTCCAGGGATTCTACAGGCCAACTAGATCTTGCATCTCATACCAACCCAGCATTTACCAGGTGAAATGCACACAGACATGAGAGTGAAACTGCTTAGCGTAAGAGGGTGAGGAGATGTGGTGGCATAGCTAGGGGGAACTGTACCAGAAGCCTGAACAGTCCACATAGCCTCAGAGTTTGTGTGGCATTGGGGATATGTGGTCAGGACCATTCACATTCAGGGTTTTTACTGCCTGTCTCATACTAGGTAATGAGAAATAATCCCAGAAATCTTAGGCTTGGGGCACAGCCTTATTCTAAGATGACAATGACAATGTGGTTGGAAGAACATAGTCTATGGAGCCAATAATGGCAGAGGGGTCCTCTCTCATGGAAGCAGAATCATCCCCTGCCCAGTTACTTCATGACATAAGGGCTTGCCCCAGAGCTTGCTGGAGGTCTGGACAGCGGTGCAGACCTAAGGTCCTATCACCGCTACTTCTTTGAGCTCCCAGAAGGCCATGTCCCAGTATCCTAGTATACCTCTGCCGTAGACTACTCTGTCTCCACTGGCATGGCACTCATCTTCTCAAAGGCAATTGACATCCAGCTCCAATGTTTCAAACCATTGTGTATTCCATCCACCCCATCTATCCTGTGAATTTTACCATAGGAAGACTTGCAAGGAAGACTCTTCAGGGAAAATGCTCTTGGTCTTGTCAGACCAACAGTGGGTGGAATTATAAATTGAATCCTCAGAGGACACCTTGGGTCTACATCCTGTGCATCAGTGGTCCCAGTTACCTCTTCCCATAGTTGAGTTACCTTCTATGCCTTGAACACAAACTTCCTCCACCTTGCCCACTCAAGTCAACACCATCATGCGGGGAGGTCCTGCATGGCACTTTGGCTGTGTCCATCCACGCATGGGTCACCCTAGGAGTTCCATCCATGAACAGAGACTGGTCTAGTCTCCTTCCTGCCCTGGTTATCAGGAACCTCCCAGGTTCCCTTGCTTGTGACAGCTTCAGTTTTGCCGATTTCTGTATTCCATCCTCTGGTACTGCTCAATACCTCATCCTCCTGGCCATTCTCTCCTTTCCAGAAGTGACCAACCCTGAGAGGCTGAGACCAACCACCTCTCCTTTTTTTTTTTTTTTTTTTTTTTTTTTTTTTTTTTTTTTTTTTTTTTGTCTTTTTGAGTCAGTGTCTCACTCTGCAGATCAGGCTGTCCTTGAGCTCACTTTTGTAGCCCAGGCTGGTCTCGAACTCACACCAATCCTCCTGCCTCAGCCTCCCAAGTGCTGGGATTACAGGCGTGTGCCACCATGTCCGGCTCAACTACCTCTCCTTTAACATCTCAGGCCTCCTTTGGGCGAATAACTTGAAGCTCTGGAAGCATCCCTGGGGAACACTCTGGGCGCTCACATCTACCTCTTCACAAACTTTTCCCACAATGTCCTAGGGGAGAAGGAGGCAGATAAAAGACAGGAATAAACAAGAAGGGAGAGAGTTGCTTGGCCCTGCAGCAGGTAGAATGTTTGGGTTCTATGTCACCGATGCCTGAGTGAACCCATCAGTCCTACCATTCTCTCATCTTTGCCTTCTCCAGTTTTAAGAAATCCTGCGGTTGTAGGACACAGAGCCGGAATAAGGAGAAGGCTGCCTACGAGGTGCTACAAGAGGAGTACAGGCAGCTGGGCCCCTTGTCCTTCGCTGAGGTCAACGTCCTGGTCTGCTTCCTCCTGTTGATTGGCCTGTGGTTCTCCCGTGACCCCGGTTTCATGCCAGGCTGGGTGTCCATTGCCTGGGCGGAGGATAATAAAATGTAAGTGTTTGTCTGGCAGAAGCCCCTGCTTCATTGCAATGGTGCCTGGGTGCTGCTATTCTCTGGTACAGCTGGCAAGAGGAAGGTGTGGGGCTGGGCCCTTTGTTCTGAAACTGAGTTTTAGAAAGCACTTGGTTGGTTTCATAACTTGTTTTCCTTCCTGACCAATATTTATGGTGAGACCACAAAATACTTGTTTCTGTAGCATCCTCTGCAGAAAATGCATGGTCAAATAAGGTTTGGCCCAAGCCCTGGCTATGAGTTGGCCATCTAGAATCCTTGCTTCCAAATCTCTACACTGCCATCTTTCTTTTTGATCTTTCTCTAGATCCCTCCCAAGACATACATCCCAAGGTTCAGAAGCTTCTTAGAAAATTGGCAAAAGGGACCTATGTGAGAGTCTCTCTGTTATCCCTGATGTTTCCAGCATAGAAGGTTGAGAAACAAACTTGTATATCCTTAAAAAGGGAGGAGATGTGGGCAGGGTAGATGTTGCCTGCAACTGGAATTTCATTTTGGCCTGCTGGGTCAGCACCAAAACTCTCAAGGTCACCTTGGTAAGCCCAGGATTCTAAAGAACCTAGAGAAGAAGTCACGAAGCTCACCCATGAAGCGGTGCAGGGTGAGAAAGGCAAGCAAGTTGCTGAGAGTCATCCAAAGCTGGTGGCCAAGAATGGGGGCATTTTGCTTTCTCCCCAGGGTCAGTCTCCCACATCACCTTGAACTTGGCTTTGGGGCTGCAGTTTTCATACCCAGTTCTCCATACAGAAGCTTTTAGACACAGAACTGGCCATGTTAGGATGGGGTTTGTGCATGGCTGTCACTGTAGCAGCCAAGCTGGGCTAAACTCCTGCATGCTCCTTCCTGCCTAGGTATGCCACTGATGCCACTGTGGCCATCTTTGTGGCCATCTTGCTATTCATTGTACCTTCACAGAAGCCCAAGTTCAACTTTTGCAGCCAGACTGAGGAAGGTAAGGCTCCTGTGCCAGCCTTCCAATCATCTGCATTGGGGCTTCAGGGGAGCAAATGATCTCCACGGAATGGGCCCTGGGCCTACGAGAGGAGAGCATCCTACCCCCCGCCCCCCGAGCTTTTGAACATATTACAAAAGCCCCAGGGAGATGGGAGATTTCTGGGCCAATAGTGGTATTATTTAGAGCAAAACCTCTTCTCTTGCTTTTTAAACATATGAGAGCTTACTCACAACAGGGGCAGGAATTTCCCATAATGGCATCAGTACCTTTTTATTGTTGTTTTCTCTGTTTTTCCCCATTTTGTTAATAAGTGTATGCATTATATAGTTAAAATAAACACATACAGTTTGAACATTATATCTTTATTGGTTTTGTTTGAGACTACACCATAATTTTTTTTAACTATTCTCCAATAAAGCATTATATTAGAGAGGCTGTAACTATTTGCTAGCTCTGGGACATTTTCCCTATTTTGGATCTGTCATTATAAATGAATGTTTTCTCATATGTAGCTTTTTCTTCCAGGGTGTTGCTTTTTTAGGATAAATTTTGAACAATGTTATTACTGAGGTAAAAAAAATCATAAAAGTTCTAATAGTTCTTTAAAGTATATGCTTTTCAAAAAGTTGTTCCAATTTATAATACCATTAGCAGAACAATTTACCAAATCGTCCTCAGCAATGAGTATACAACAATTATTGTACATTACAGCTAATTTATAGATTTGAGCTGGTACCTCATTATCCTTACTGGCTTCATTTCCCTTGATTCTGTGTTGTTTTCTAATGCTGTTCTAGGGTTGAGTGTGTGTTTGCTTTTTCTTGTCAGAAATGAAAACCCCATTTTATCCCCCAGCACTGCTGGATTGGAAGGTGACACAGGAAAAAGTGCCCTGGGGCATTGTGCTGCTCCTAGGGGGTGGATTTGCCCTGGCTAAAGGATGTGAGGTAACTTCTCCCTGCGCCCTCTAACTCTATCAAGAGGGTAGCTGAGCTGCTATGTTCCTCTACTTCTCTCTCCCTAGGCTTGGATTTCCCTTTCCTTTTCTTTCCTTTCTTTCTGCAGAACTGGAAACTAGGGATTGAACTCAGGCCCTTAAACTTGCCAGCCAAACACTTCTTCTACTACGCTATCTCCCCAGCCCCCGTATTTCTGTATCTTTCTCCTCATAGGACTGCACATTCTTTGGGGGCAGACACTGACTTGTCACTTGCACAACTAATACTGTCTGGAAGGGAGAAAGCATTCTCTCTCTCTCTCTCTCTCTCTCTCTCTCTCTCTCTCTCTCTCTCTCTCTCTCTCTCTCTTTTGGTTCTGGGGATCAAACACGGGACCCTTTGCTTGCCAGGCAGGCACTTATGCCACTGAGCTATCTTCCTGGCCCCTGAATGGCTGCAGAAATCAATAGATAAGTGAGTCTGGATAGGCAAGAGAGAGGAAAAGGACACTGTCAGGGCTCTCTGGAGTCTAGTAATAATGTTCTCTACCTTGATTTATTCTAGGGAGATCTTTATTTCATGATCTCATGAATATTTTCACCATTTCCTTTACTCCTTCTACTTCTGGAGTGCCCAACTAATGGGGCTTTTTAATTTAGAATGTTTTTTTTTTTTTTTTTTTTCTGGCTAAGTATATAAAAGCAATAGGAGGAGACAAACAACCTTTAAAGAAAATATCCCCTGGGGCCCAGCAGGATGGCTCAGTGGTCTAAAGCGCCTGCTTAGGAAAGCTTAGGTGGCTGCAGGGACCGCGGTTTGATCCCCGGCACCACATGCTGCACCAACCCTGCCCTCAGGGCAGGCTGAGCCAGCCATAAAAATAAATAAACAAGTTCTGAAACAAGAAAAATAAATAAATAAATGAATAAATAAATAAATAAATAAAAATCATTTTTAAAAAATCCCCAAATGTAACTTTCTCTACCTCCTTTATTTTTTTTTCCCCCCTGGGAAAGAAATTAGCAAAAGGGACAGATGGGCTAGCTTGGTGTTGCTATCCCCATCCATCCGTCTGTCTGTCCATCCATACATCCATCCTCTATGCATTCAGAGATGGAACGTAATGAATAGCTTTGGTCTATCTTTTTTTTTTTTTTTTTTTTTTTTGTCTTTTTGAGACAGGGTCTCGTTATGCAGTTGAGGCTGGCCTTGAGTTCACTTTTGTAGCCCAGGCTGGTCTCGAACTCGCACTGATCCTCCTGCCTCAGCCTCCCGAGTGCTGGGATTACAGGCGTGCGCCACCACGCCCGGCGTTTTGGTCTATCTTGTGCTTGCTATTTCTTCAATATCTAGGACATAGCCTCATACATAGTGGATATATATATATATATATATATATATATATATATATATCCAGGCATATATATATATATGATTTTTTGCAATGCTGAGGAGCAAGCCCAGGGCCTCAAGATGCTAGGCAAGTGCTCTTCCACTAAGCTACATCTCCAGTCCAATACATATTTTTTGGAAGAACAAATCCACATTCATCCATTCACCTCTTCCTTTCTCCATCTGTCATTTTCTCATGTGTCCACCGAATGTGTACACCTATTATGTCCCTAATGTTGGTCCAGGCATAGAGAATACAGAGGAGATAGAGACATAGTCTTCGTTTTTGAGGATGTAGCCAGGGGAGGAGGATATACCTGGAAAAATGTTTCAAGGAGAAGGAAAAAAAGTGTGGCGTGTCTAGCTGAGGGGTAGATGAGTTTGGTAAGGCTAGCAGATTCCATTTCCCTGGGGGCCTTGGGTTTAGGATGGAGGATGTAGACTTGATTCTGAAGTATAGAACCCCTGAGGGGTAAAGGCCAGCGGGTGTCTTAGTGAGATCTGCATTGATCAGTATCCCTCTGGTGTCTGCTATGGAGTTCTGGGCAGGTAGCACCTTCATCATCTTCACCTAATTGGCCTCTGAAGTTAGATCCCACGGGGATATTCTCTCCATAAGCTCTCCCTGCTCTAGTTTGCCTCTAAGACGCTCCTTTCTCAGGCTTTCTTTGTGATTCCATTTCTGCTCAGCCTTTTTTGCTGATCATCCCTGCTTCCCCTTTGATACCAGTGCTCTGCAAGACTCTGTCCTAGACCTTTTGTCTGTTTACTTTTCATTCTCTCCTTGGTCCATCTTCCTCAGTCCAAAGACTAAATCTAAATCCCCAGTTTCTGGCCCAAATCATTTTTCTGAGCTTTGAGAGCTATGGAGAACCAAGAGGAGAAGGTGGATGTGAGATACTCTGGGTGACTTGGAAACTGGTTGGATGTAAGGAATGAGGATGATAGACTCCCCTGTGTGACTCGCAGACCCTGGGTTGGGTAGCTGTCGACAGACTAGGGAGCCCTGAGGAGAAGCAGACTTTGGGCGAAAAAGAAAAAAATTCTAACTGGGTGCATGTTGAGTCTGGTGTGCTAATGGGCAATCTGAGTAGAAATTTCTAGAAGGCATAGCCATATAGATATTGAGATAGATCTGCTGGGGTAGAAATCAAACTTTAGGAAATGGCAAGGGGGGCTTGGCGGGATGGTTCATTGGTCTAAAGCACCTGCTTGGGAAACCTTGGGCGGCTTTAGGGACCACGGTTCGATCCCGGGCACTACATGTTGCACCAGCCCTGCCCTTGGGGCGGGCTGAGCCGGCCATAAAAATGAGTGAATAAACAAACAAAGGCTCTGAAACAAGAAAATAAATAAATAAATAAATAAATAATTTTAAAAATTCTTAAAAAAAAAAAAGGAAATGGCAAGGTAAGGATGTAGTTTGAAACTATGGAGTGATTGATATCATTTATGAAATGGCTGCAAGAGAGAAAACTGGGAATAGAGAGTGGGTTGAACTCCCTACTGCAGCCCCAGTGCCCCTGGAGAGACTGGAGACCGGAAGCCCTGAAGTGACTGCCTTTCCTGTTCTTCTCAGGTCTCAGGGCTCTCCGAGTGGATGGGGATGCAGATGCAGCCCTTGAGCAGTGTGTCCCCTGCAGCCATTACCCTGATCTTATCCTTGCTTATTGCTGTAACCACTGAATGCACAAGCAATGTGGCCACCACCACTCTGTTCTTGCCCATCTTTGCCTCTATGGTAAGTACCTCTGTTGTGGGAGGGGGAGTCATTTCATAGGAAGCTGCCAAAGTTAACCATATCCTAGGTCCCTAGAGAGGGTATGAAATCAGGTGCCAGGCTTAGAGACCAGTCTGGCCCTGGCTCTGACATAGACTTGAGCACCTTGGTCCTAAGGCCCTTACTGTCACGTCTTTGTATTACCCTGTTGCAAGGCAGCAAACAGACCAGGTATTCACATATTAGTATATAAACCTCACTGGATGATTTTGCAAGCTTGAGAGGCAAGGCTTGTGCAAGGAGGATAGACCAGGGATAGACAGCCCTGTACATGCTGCACAAGTACTCTAGAGCACTTCCAGGTACACCACTGACGGAGACCCCCAGGAAGAGACCTTTGAGGAGGTGGGGCTTTGGGTGTGAGTGAGAGAGAGGGCATTTGGTGAAGGAGATGGAAGGTGTGACTCAAGACGCCAGAAAGCTTATTTGGAGAGCCAAGGAATGAAGGACCAGGGTGAATTGAGCCAAAGAGGACACGAGCGGGGGAGGAGAAGGCCACTGAGTGTTAGCCACAGTGTCTTGTTCTATGGGCAGGCATGATTTTGAGTTGAGATTGAGAACAAAACAGAGCGGATAGGAAAATCAGCTGCCATCCTTTTTCCTGTTTCTCGTCATTCATTGGAAAGCAGTACGGACCTCAGGGTCATATGGGAAGAGCCCTAGGCTTAAACTCAGAGGACCTGAGTTCCGTACACGTGTCACTGAGTCCTTTTCCTCCTAGAGGTGCACTGAGGGTCCATAAGAGGAGGCCTGTGAAAAGCCTCTGCAGGCTGCACAGGAGCTTGGGAGAGGCTATAATTATTTTGCAGCTAGGAGACAGACTCACAAAGGGCCTGAACAGAACACTCGAGTTGGTAAATTTCCATCTGGTTCCCTGGGCTTCCACATGCATAAAAAGCAAACCAAAGTGGTTTTTCTGCCATTCCAAGTGAGGACGAAAGTGATATAAATAGTAGGGTGGCTGTCTCCTTCTCACCTAAGCAGGCTCTCCAGACAGAGGCCAGGGGAGAGGGCAAGAGGAGGAGGAGAAGATAAAGAAGAGAAGGAGAGGGAGAGGATAGTTAAGAGGAGGAGGGACACTAGGGGATGAGGAGGAGGAAGAGGAGAAGCAGGAAGAGGGGACCTTCGGTGCTAGACAAGTAGTAGGGATAATTCCTATTCCAAAGCAAAGGCTGAGGCATTGCCATCCCCAGCTCCTAACATGAACACCAATGACTCCAACTGGACAAATGCAAGCCTTAGTTCACAGGGGCGGCCAAGTCCTTTGAAAACAAACTTTTCCTAGACCCGAAGCCCCAAGTAAGATTCTCCAGGCCTACCTCCATGGCTTCTGATGCTCCTGTTTAGGAGCTTCCTTGTAGGAAAGAGAAAGACTGTGGTCATCCATCAAGGTCCCGGAGGAAGGAGGGGTGCATATGCTGTGTGGTACCCAAAGCCAGGGAAAATGAGGACAGGGAAGGACTAGGAAGCAGCCTGGACCTGCCTGGGACCTCTCAGCCACTCCAAGGGTGTGTAAACTGGGTGCAGTCTGCTTGTACTCTTTTAACTCAGCAATTTCACATCTGGGAGACTCTCTGAGAAAAATAATGTCTACAAGTATAATTATAAAGATCTATAGAACAATTTATTTTAAATATACCTATAATGATGGGGTTGTCAAATAACTGACCACATGTTTACATAATGTAATACCGCCCAGCTACTAAAATCTGTTTTAGAGATTAATAATTCATTAATGAAGAGCCAGGCATGGTGGTACACGCCTGTAATCCCAGCACTTGGGAGGCTAAGGCGGGAGGATAGGTGTGAGTTTGAGACCAGCCTGGATTACAAAAGTGAGCTCAAGACCAGCCTGAACTGCACAGTGAGACCTTGTCTCAAAAAGACAAAAAAACAATCCCAAGAAACTTTATTAATGAAACAAAAACATGTTCACGTCATGCTTGTTTCAAGTTGCAAATGCAATAAAAATATGCATGACTTTAAATTGTCTGATAATACAAAGAGGTATATAGACCTTATTCTCCTAGCTTTCTCCCTAGAAACAAGTTGTTATTAAATTTTTAGACTATCTTTTTGTTTATATTACACATACTCTGTTCAAATAAGTAGAATCAACCTATAGACATATTACAGACCTTAATTTTTTTGTTTTGAATCTAAACATAGATGTTGGAGATTTTTCCATATTAATATGTAAAGCCTATTTTTCCTTTACAGCTGCATAGCATTCCATTGTTTATGTACACCATAATTTATTTAATCATCCTGTAATTGGTAACCACTACCTGTTACTAGTGCTTTGTTACATTGTTGTAGTGAGCATCTTTGCATATATGTGTATTCCCTCACATGCATGTATTTCTGTATGAGGATTCATTTTGCCAGATATTATTAAATATGTTATTCATTTATTTCTTTAACAAATATCTAATGAGTGCCTAATCTGTGATGTGTGTTTGATGTAGCTGAATTATAAAATACAGTATGAAAAGGGTGGATACCAATTCAGGATGCAAAACAATCCCAAATGTTAAAAACAAACACTTTTAGATGCATAAATAAGAAGACACGTTCCTCTAGGGCCTGTGACAGAACAGAAACACACATAGCACCACAAGATTCAGTACAGTGTAGGAGGTCTGGCATGGTCTCTAGGCCATGGTAGGTGCCCAAGAAATACATATATATTGGATAAAGTGAGGGGATTCAGAAAGGTCCCTCGGGGGAGGTGGTCTCTCAGCTCAGGCATCAATATTTAGTATAGCTATCTGCCAGAGAATTCATTGACAAAAGGCAGAGGAACCAGCAAAACAGAGGCATGGTGGTTGGAATTTATCCTAAGCCTTCAGACAATGCTTCGCTGAATTATGGCCCTGCAATCTGTTTTGCGTTCTGTGCTGAGCTGCGCTGCTGTTTTTCCCCAGTCTCGTTCCATCGGCCTCAATCCACTGTACGTCATGCTCCCCTGTACGCTGAGTGCATCTTTCGCCTTCATGTTGCCTGTGGCCACCCCACCCAACGCCATCGTGTTTGCCTATGGACACCTCAAAGTTTCTGACATGGTAACACAACTGCTTTTATTTACTCCTCTCAGACTCTGACACTGTTGGTATAAGGGGTGCCCTATTAATGATGTGTGAGCTTCATAGAATGGCATGTGACTTGGGAATACCATGGAATGTCCAGAACTATATCTGTTATTTGCACTTGCAATGGAGCTCCTATTTTTTTTTGAAATGATCTTAAACTCCACAGGCTGTCCTATCTCCACAGTGGGAGTCAGAACCTCCCTGTCCTAGAGAAGTTGTGCAGAAACCAGTGGCACCCCCATGTCCAAGGATGGACTTCGCAAACTAACAAGAACCTTGAAGACAGTCGGGGAGGGGGTGAGGCTTAGATTGAGAGGAAATGCTAATGACAGCTGAGATACTTGTGGAGGTATCTGAAGAGCAGGTGTCCATGGGGTAAAGACTACTTTTCAGAGCAGATAAGGTTGGAGGCAAATACAGTCGCTAGAAGAACTCTCCACAACAGTTTTGCCTTTATTGCTCCTAATGGAAGAAGGACATCTTTGCAACTCTGGGTCAGGGACAAGGAAAGTGTATAAGCAACTGGACTAACCAGTTATTAATTACCACAGATACTCTCTCTGAGGCTCCACAAAGCATTTTCACACAGAGGGCAGAGGCCAGTTCTCACTAAAAAAAAAAAAGTCTACAACAAGCTATTCAAGCAGTGGTTATTAGCATTAGGAAAGAATGGGTTGTGGGCATTAGAAAGAACTAGAAGAGGGTCACAAAGATGCTGCAATGTCTCTGTGGGACACTTAAGTCACAGGGGTAACCACTAGGTCTGGAGTCACACTGCAAGCTCTGCCATAACTTGTGTGAGTGGTTACTACCTGATGTCACCTCCCTAAGGTTATTGTCCAATGCTAAAGGTTCTCTGAGCACAGAGAATCTTTTTCCTGCTCCCCTCCCAGGGATACTCTGAGCACTGAGGACATTTGACATGAGGTTACTTTATCTGGGAGTAGGGGGATCCCAGAACATGGCCCAGGGACATCAAGGTCCAGCGACCTGGCCCTTCATCCATCTTTCCAAGTGTCCCCTTTGCCCTTGTTCTGAGAAAGCAGCAAATCCCAGGATGCTGACTCTGACCCTATTTGTTTATTTACTTATTTTTGTTTTCCAGGTGAAAACAGGACTAATGATGAACGTAATTGGAGTCTTGTGTGTGTTTTTATCTGTCAACACCTGGGGACGGGTCATATTTGACTTGGATCATTTCCCTGACTGGGCTAATGTCACACAAATTAAGACTTAGGAAGAGCCACAAGACCATGTACACGGCCTGAACCCTTCTGAGGACTCCAAGCTTTCCAGTACACCTTACAAAGAGCTTTGGGGCTTGCACCCCAGAGAGACTCAATCATGCTTGCACCCTACCAAGACTCAACCAAGGGGTCACTTCGTCCTTCAGTGCTAGAGTCAGAGATGGTGAAGGGCAGGCTCCGAAGTGAAGTGATCCTCTCTAGAGGCATGGGACCCATTTTCCTGGGGGCTTGAAGGCAGGAGATGAACCAGGACACAGGCTCTTGTACTATGAGGCCTTGGGCAGGCCCCATGCTGGCCTGTGCTGGACACTGGTTCTTACATGCTTAGTCCCAGATATTTCACATGTGTATTACAGAAAATCACCTGGCAGTGCCTATGTCTTTAGCTGCCTCAGATGTCACTCTGAAGGGGACTACTCAGTCAGGACAGGACATCTGTTCTCAGGCAACCCTCCACTGCTGGAATAACAGCACCTTCGGGAGACTCTCTGCCAACTTCATGATGACACCTGCCTCCCTTCCCACAGCTCACGCCTGGCTGGCCAACTCCCTTCCCCAACGCTCCAGTGAGCTTCCTTTCAACTGCTAGGTCCTTTTGTTGTCTGGGTCAGCAGACAACAGAGACCCCCAGAGTCCCCTCTTCTCTCCCAGACAAGTTTGGCTCTTTGGAGGAAATAGCTTTTCCCCAGTTCTGGGCAGCTAGGGTCACACTCCAAGTACAGGTGCCATGGCTCTTTGATGGTCACAGTGGAGTAATGAGGTTTCCCTCACTGATAGGCTCAGTGTGGGTTCCAGTGGCTGGGCCACCTCAGAGTTTAGCTGTCCAGCTGGACTTTGAGTTCTGCTGGGAAATCTCCCCCTCCGTGTTGACTGGCCACTACAGCCAAGCCTAGCAGCAACAGAGCATCACTGATAATGAGCAGCGTTTACTGGCCCCTAAACCACACTGCCTCCCAGGTGGGTGAATCTACCTGGATTCTCAGGTAGTAACTGCAGAGTGGTGTGGAAACTCTGATACCCTCATGAGAATGACAGCCATGAGAGGTGACCACGCTCCTGTTTAATTCCTTCCTTCCTTCCTTCCTTCCTTCCTTCCTTCCTTCCTTCCTTCCTTCTTTCCTTCTGTCCATCCTTCTCTGGACGAGTTGGTGGCAGAGAGATGAGGTCCACGGAAAGCATTTTTCAGGGCAGAAGAAAGTATGGGCACCTAATGAAAGCCCATCAAAGACCAAATGAGTAATCCCTGGGAGGGATGATTTCTGACCATACAGTTGAAGTTTTGCCCTCATTATGCTCTGTCTCCCATGGAAATTTCCAGCAGGCTGACTTGTCTCTGGTTTTCTGCTAGGGGACAGGCAGCAAGGAGGTGGATGAATGAACAGTTACTTTCTGTCCACCTCCTCAGTGATAGGTCTTTCTGCATTTGGAGAATCTATTAATTATACTAGATCTTTGCAGCAACCCTGTGAGACAGGAAGTAGCTGTCTTCACTCATCACTGAAGAAAACTAAGGTTCAGAATAGCCAAGGGACATGTCCTAAGGTATATGTCGAGTCAGCAACAGTTATAGTTCCAACAAAAGTGGATCTGGCACCATGCTGCTTGGCTGATACATGCAGGGAAAGATGGCTAGTCCAGGGGCCTGCCTGCAGAGCACTGAACACAAATCACTTTCAATTGTCTCTTCCAAGACGTGTTCAGGACAGGCTGAACTGGCTAGACTAAGCTGGTCCTTGCCCTAAGACAAAAGCACAAAGATGGAGCTTGGATTTCCTCAATATACAGCCAGCAAGAGGCCATGATGAGTGTGACTGCTAAGTGATTGGCCCATGTTGTCAGAGGCACACCCTCAGTGATATGGGGCCAGGTCAGTAAAGAACATCCCAAATGGGTATGGGAAGATGAGTAGAATGACCAGGTGTGAGGGGCGGGTTGGCAGGATGGGCAGAGGACTCTACCAAGCCCCATTTGGTAGAGGGCTAATGAGGTTAGGTGGAAGTCTCAGGAATGCAGAGCCCATATCTGACGCAGCAGAGGAAAGGCTGTTCTTACACACGCCCCTTGCATTCTGCAATTGCACTCACATTTATGGCCTATGGTAATGAGAAATGCTTTTGATTTCACATAAGGAAAACACAGCAGAGTGGCTTAAACCATAGAGTTGATTAGTGTTTCCTTAGCAGAAATCTAGAAGTACATTGTCTGGTAGCTCACTTAGGCCATGAAAGACTTGGGCTCTAGTCTACTGTCATCTTCAGGGATCATACTTTCACCCTCATGCTGGATTCTAAGCCTACATAGACATCTTTGTTTAAGGCAGGAAAAAAGGGGTTCAGAATTGGGCCTGACTATGACAAAGGACAACTTTCCTTTTCACTAGAAAAATACACCCTTCCTCAGAAGCCCCATGCAGACTCTTCTCTACATCTTCTTGGCAAGAGCCAGATCACACATGCACCTTTTGAACAATCATTGACAAGAACAGGTGGAATACCATGGGATGAACTGACTCATTTCTTGGAGTTATGGGTTTGGTTTGTATTTTCTGAAGTCAAGGGATTTCCCTATTTTGTCAGGGGTGTGGTGGGGAAAAGCTGCTGGGTAGGTGATGGGAAGTAGCTGATGTTGTCACTCCAAAGCACTTGAGTGACTCCTTTTCAGTGGAATTCAGAGGAGCACGTTGCTTAGTAGCAAGAGGGCATGAACCTGTCTGGTCAAAAGCTTCAGCAACACCTGTACTCCAAAAGTCCAGGCCACTTCTCACCAAGTTCATTGCTGTCATCTGATGCCAGACAAGACATTCTATTCTCTTGGCCACTAAGGGCCTTTTCGCAGAGTCACCCCTCCTCCCACTGCAGCTGACCTTCTGCTTGTGCCAGACAGTCCTTTGTCCTGCCCCATCACTATCACCCAGGCAATCTCAGCTCAGAGCCTGTCCCATGTGCCCACTCTCTGCTCTCATCCAAGGCTTGGCCACTCACAGAAGGCTCTCTCAGGCCTGTCCCTGTTCATGGTTTACCTCTAACATTTTTTAAAGACATTCTAACCGTGGCCCCCAAGCTCCATCCTCTTAGTGTTTGAAGCAGACATTAGGACCTAAGGCTGACTGAACATATGATGATTCTGACTAGGGTTGCTCTTTTAACATTTTTCTCAGGGACTATGATTCTACGAAGATTTTTGCAAAGGCCCAGCCCCTGGCTCCTTACCATCTAATCCCCAAATCTGGAATTCCCCAGGGCAGGCTGAGGTCTTCCTTGGGCAAGCCCCTGGCCGTCCATCTCTGGTAGGGCTGATGAACGGGGCCTCTGCCTGGTAAAGGTGGACTCTTCTGTCTTTTAAAAACCTCTTGTGCACTCTCTGGGAGCTTTTTCTCTGGATTCCAAACAGGACATTAACCCATGATCACACAGTACAGACCTCAAAATGAGTGAGAATGGTCTTGGTAAGAACCTTGATGGCGTGGTCTTAATTTGTAAAAGTAAGGACCAAATACTGGATATCAGATTTAAAAATAACGGCTCATGGGCCCATCTTAGTGCAGAATACCTCCTCCTAGGCAATCTTCACCTAGTCCTATAGTCTCTCAAAAGCTTCATTTCTCAACCTACAAGGGAAACTTAAGGTCTTCACATTAAAAAAAAGGTTCACCCAGATGAATCTTGCACTTTGTTAGATAAGCTTTGGCATTATGCAACCAGAAGCTTGTCATTTCAGGGTGAAATCTTTTCAGATTTTTAGTTTTATTTTACTTGTATCCTGAGCTAGAACTCAGGAACTCGCTTCCTTGTTCCAGTGACATCTTCCACATGATTTCTGATATGCTGTCCAAGTTCACACTTCTACCTACAGAGCCACGGCTGTGCCCTACTGGAAGCATACCCAATTCCAGCTCTCAAGGGCAGAAGAATATAAAAATTCAATCTCTGAACATGTTTTCATCCAATCAAGAATGTAAAGGATATTTAATGATAAAAATTTAATGTGAACACAATACCAGAAGTTCCAACAAATGCAAGAAGTATTGAGACATATCCCTCCCATCTCAGACTTCAAGTTCCCCACAGTCCTTCCAGAAAGACAACCAAGGTCAATAGTTTCCTACACATCCTTCTAGGGACAATACATTTACAAAGATTAAGTAAAATAGTATATATTTCCTTTATTACCTAAAGAAGCATACTATGTATATTGTTTTAGCTTCTGTCCCTTTACTTTGAACTTAATTATTTATTTGGAAATTATTCTATTTCAAAACATTAAGCTGGGCTAGTATCTTTCCTATTTAATAGTTAATTTTGTCATTAAGTTGGGAAAAATTAAATTCAGTGGGTAGCATAGACCTTACGTGTCCAATCTAATGATTTTACAAATGTGTATACCATGTAATTAATACCCCAATTCTATCACTCTCTCCCAGAATTCTTCCTGCCCCTTCCAGTAATGTTTCTTTTCTGGGCATGCAGGGTCTGATTTCTGTCAGTATAGACTGGCTTTGTCAAGTTGAAGTTCATATATACAGAATCACACAATGCATACTTTTATATGTCCAATTTTTCTTACCAAAATGTTTCTGAAGTTCATTCCTGTTGTTGTATCTTATCATTCCTTTTATTGTCATTGCTGAGTATTATCTATTGTATGAATATAATACAATTTGTCTGTTTTTCTGTTGGGGGACATTTGGGCCATTACAGTAAGGGGGCATTATAAATAAAGCTGTTATAAACATCTCTGTTCAAGCCATTTTGTGGGCATATGTTTTTATTTCTCTTGGTTATGTGCCTAGGAACAAGCCTCAGGTTTTTAAAAAGTTGTGTAGTATTCCACTGTATGTGCTATAGAATAAACAAGTCCCCTGTCGGTTGGAATTCTGGTGGTTTCTGGTGTATTGCTAATGCTGGCATAAACAAATCTGTGTGTATATCTTTGCATACCTGTGTGTGAATAATACTTTCCTAGAACGACATGCTGGGTCAAGAGATGCATATTTAATTCTGAGACAATGTTGCCAAATTCCTTCCAGAGATGCTAAACTAATATGTATATTCAAGAACTAGGGATGAGCCCTGCTCTTGCATAATCTTAGCCACTCTACTAAATCAGTCTTTCTTTGCCTATCTGAATGCCATGAGTTTTATTTGCAATTCTTTTTGTCTTATTTCCCCTGTAGTGCTGGGAGATCAAGCATGCTATGCATGTGTGCTGTTGCTGCGCTACACCCTGAGCCATGCATCTTTTAAAATTTGTAATGCTGAATATTTTCAGAATTTTGCAACCCATTTCTTTATCTTTTTGGGTAGCAACCTTGTGTTTTGGCCATTTTCCAAAGAATTTTTTTTTAAAAAAAAAAACCTCACAATCGCTTTAAGGAACTCTGTATATTAAAAAATTAATCATTTGTCAGAAAATTCTAAAGTTTATTCTAAAGTTTATTCCTCTTTTTCGTTTTTCCCCCTCGCTGTGTTCACATAGTTTTTCATAATAATTTCAGAATCAACTTCTCCAGTGTCAAAAAAAAAAAACCTCTGGCTCGCCAGTTGGCATGCCCCTCTGGCCATCTCTCCCGTTATGTTTCCTCTCACTCACTCCAGGGTTTCCTGGCCTCAGTTCTACTGACATCTCAGACTGAATAATTCTTTATTGTATGGTGCTGTTCTGAACACTGCAGGATACTGAGGGGCATCCTGTCTCCTACATGCCAATAGCAACCCTCTCCCCACATCTAGCTGTGACAATGGAAACTGTCTCCGTCACTGTCAAATGCCTCCTGGAGGACAAACTCGCCTAATACTCAGCACCACCATCTCCCTCGGTTCCAGCTATCTAGGGTATGAGTGGTCTACTCCTGTCGTTACCTTGCCCTAAAGCTTTGCTTAAATATATTGCTCAGCCTATTTTAAATTACAACTCTCCTACCTGCCTCGCATCCTCCACACCTGACTTTTCTCCGTTGTATCTTTCATCTTCTAGCACACTATGTAATTAACTTCTTCCATGTCTTGTCTGTCTCTAAAAATGCAAGCCTCAAAGTGTCATTTGTAGATCAGTTTTGATCAACCTTCAATCCCTTGTACCACTAACATATCTAGTGCACAGGGCATACCCAGTAAATATGGGATGAATGCCTCAGGATGGATTATTAGATTGAATTAGGTGAAAAACTAAGAAAACTGTATTTGTCTACATATTAAAGTCTTCTTTTATTCTCCTCAGATGTTTTAAATGTTTTATAGAAATGAAAACATGAGGAAATGATTCTTTTCATAATATACATGGGTCCAGTCTTTCAAAATTTGTCCTTCCGTGGATTTGGGAAGCTAAGGTACCTGCCTCATGGAGATGGGTACAGTTTGCCATCAGGGGCTGGGCGAGCCTCAGGCCTGGGGCCTGGAGTGTGCAGTCAAGGTCTCTCTTCCTCATCACCCATGCTAGAGTCCCTGGCTCACAGCATCTGCTGTACCTGGTAGGGCATCCCACATGGGCATCTCTTCCTTTTTTCTATGGGAACCTTAGCTGAGGGACACTGAAGAGACACAGTTCAGGGAAACCCCACTAAGAGAGGGGTCTTCCCCAAAAGAGCTAGGGGCACCAAGTCCAGTGGGTCAGCCTCTGGAAATGGTTCCACAGAATACCCTTGGATTCCTTCCTGGAAGTAGAGATGCTTGCGCCTACATTCCTTGGGCCAGATGACAAATAAGCAGAGGTGATTGCCTGGCCAGCCCCCTAGCCCAACAGAAAGTGCCGGCCGTGTCAGATGATTTCTCACACCCAAGCTTGCCTTCACCACGGAGTCAAGTGGCTGGAGTGCTGGAGAAGAGACCTCACCTTAGTAGGCATTTAGACGCCGTGGGTGTAGGGGCCTCTACTGTCCCCCCAGCCTCTTTCACACAGGCCCATCCTGGCTAGGCCTGACTTGCAGGAGGCATCGCTGGGCTCTACACTCTCCTCTCTGGCTCTGGTTCCTTACCTGGGTAATGGATACCGCCCCCTTCCAAGGCTCAGAGGACTTGCTTGTGGCAGTGCCAGCCACTGCTGCCCCTCCCTGGAGTCTTCTTTCTCGCAGTGCTGAGAAGCCTGCCAACCAGGACTGTATGAGTTCCACCCTACCCCAAGGTAACACTGACTGTACCCAAGGTATCCCAGTGACCTGGTGTCACTCACGGTGGAAGTAAGATCTTAGGCACCAAGCGCCAAAGAGATGATAGGGTCCCCCTACACTTAAGTCAACAGCACCAAATGAGATTATGTTTGTGAGTTGATACCAGTGACACTGACTGTTGGTGTAGGCACTGCTGTGTGGTTTCCTGCCTGTACCCTAGCTAGCCAGTGCTCTGCCTCTGTGACCCCAGCTCCTACGGAAACTCCAGCATTCCTGCTTAGAGCTTGGAACTTCAAGATCTGGGTTGTTTCAGAGCTTTGGCAGGCCAGGCCTACAGCCTGCAGGGTGTCTGGGAGCAGCTTCTGCCCGTGCTGGGCTGTGGCAGTGTCCTGTGGTTCACCACTTCACATTTATAGCTACAGTGCTTCTCAGTTTACTGTGCCTGCAGTGGGAGGCCTGGCTCTCTGGAAACCACAACTGTGGTTTCTTTGGGTGTCTGCCTGAGCGTGGAGCTGTGAGGGAGGCTTGGGCATGCCCCCACCCCTTGCCTGGAACCTCACTGAGGCTGGAAGGAGCTGCTCACATATAGAGGGTCTCTTGAGTCCCCTCCCCCAGACTAGGATCTCTTTCGGATGGTGAGGTGCTCTTTGGGACCCCTGAGGACAAGAGAGTGGATAAGGAAAATGAGAGTCATGAGACTGGAAAAAGGACAGATGCAGTGACAAAGGTCCTCTTGGCTCCCTGTGATGTCACGCCAGTGTGCTGTCTGCTGCCAGGAGACAAGATGGGTTCGTCTGGGGCCTCACAAAGCTGGGGCTGAGCCCTCAGTGACAAATGACTGAGGAAAATCAGAAACAGCAAGAACATTTCTGAGCTGGGCGTGGTGGTATTTGCAATCCTAGCCCTTGTGAGTCTGAGGTAGCAGGACTGCCTTAAGGGTAGCCTGGGCACCTAGTGAGTTTGAATTATAGCTGCTGGCTCTGCCCCTGGGGCATGCTGAGCTGACAACTGAGTACTGGTATGGTGGCACATGCCTACAATCCCAGCACGGGGGAGGCTGAAAACAGGAGGATCACGACAAGCCTGAGCTGTGTAGTGAGACCCTGTACGAAATACACAGATGAAAACAAAAATGTATATGGTGAATTATGGAGTGAGATCCTCTCTCAAAACAATTACATATGTTGTTTCTGAGCTACAACATTATTGCTCTGGAATTTGGATTTCCTTCCCTGCTGGCTGGGTTTTACAAAAGCCACACTATCAGAATGGTTACCTTGGACTGTCCCTGTCTCACACTCTGACTCAGTTGGTCCTCTGCACAGGCCACTCCCTTTGACCAGAAGTCTGAAGCATAGAGGGGTTTTAGGGAGCTGGGTGAGGTCTCTAAACACTGGCAACTGCAGTGCACTCTGGCTCCAGAAGTCCGGCCCCATACCATGGTCCTGGGCTTGCCTCTGCCCTCTCCTCAGCAATTCCTGGATCAGGGAGGGAAGGCAGCAAACAATTTGGGCCCAAGCACAAGACAGGCCCCTTGGATGTCTGGAAGCTCACACCCTGCAATCGAGGGAAACCCCAGAGGGCAAACAGGGAGAGGGAAGAAGGGCAGGTAGGGCCATGATTACTGGGTAGGGTATAGAAGGGCCCCACAAGAGGGCAAGGTCCACCTTGAGGAGGAAAGGTAGGAGGGCTGTAACCTAAAAATGGAGCAGGTTGCCACATAAATAGTCCACCTATGGGTTGTGTTTCTTTTTTAAAGTTATAGTTTATTTTAGTGTTCTCTTCCTCAACAAACAGTCCTGGCATGCCAGCCCCTGGTGGCTTCCACCCAGTGAAATGGGCAGCTGACTAGCTCAGGTCATGGTGGTCTTCATGTGAGTCTGAAGAAGCATTTATAGTGTGTGTGTGTGTGTGTGTGTGTGTGTGCACTGAGAGTACATGTGAGGGTGTGAGACTGTGTGTGAGTGTGTCCTTGCAAGTGCAAAGAGTGCTTCAGTTCTACTTTTAGTGACCCCGGCTAGAGACCTGGTCTGGGCTGAGGACTGGAATCGCAGAGCAGAGCCGGACCCTATTCCTGCCTTGGAGGACAATCACAAGTCAACAATCATCCTACAGGTTGGTATAGGCAAGCCAAAGTGAACTTGACCTGAGGGAAGTGGAAAAGGCCTCCTAGGATGGATTCTGAGCAGTTCTGAAAAGAAGCAATTATTTAGGCTTTCCTTGTTTTCTGACAAAGAATAGTTACTGAGCATCTCCCATGTTCCATGTGTTGACCTAGTAGAAAACACACATGATGCTGCCAGGGAGGTCTACAGGAGATAGTTATGTGACAATACAATGTTTCAAGAGTAAAATCAGGTAAGTGTGCAAGATACCCTAAGACAAGAAGAGGAGACCATTTCTCTGGGTGGGGTCGTAAGAGCAGGTCCTGTGTAGGGAGTTGACCTGTTGAGTGGCTTAATGGGAACAGGAGAGTTGTGTGTCACAGCTCTCTCTATGGACTTCCTTAGGCCCAAATGCTTAGCAGGGTGGCAAGGGCACTGGAGCAGTCAAGGAGCTATGGGGGCAGAACTGGTGATTTCAGGTCAGTTCCGTATAAACTGTGATCTAGTGGTATTTGGACAACCGGGTTCCAGCTTCACTATTTATGAGCTGGTAGCCTAAAGGTGCTACTGTATGTCTCTGGACCTTATGCTTTCACATCTCAAGTAAAAATTTTGATGGTGTTGGTCACACCTATCACCTTGATTTGAGAAGTAAATGAAAAGGTATGTGTGAAGAACCTCAGAAAGAGCTTACCCTGGAGCTAAGGATGAACGCCAGCTGTTCTTCCTTCCTCCCTCCTCCGTGGGCACAGGGAGGCTCAGCCAGGTTAGGGAGAACCATGTAGAAGGCAGGAAGCTCTCCTGACCCCCGCTGGGGCTCCAGGTCAGTGGATGCGGACTCTTCCATTCTTGGTCTGGGATATCATGGTGGGACAGAGGTTGTGTACCCTTAGATCCATTGGGAAGGGAACTTTGGTCCAGGAATGGATGGTCACAGGGGTTCCTTCATGTCCTTTGATTTCCTTTCTTCCCGGGCCTGCCTGCTTTCTTCCCCTTGACTCCTCTCTCCTCCCCTCCTTTCTCCTCAGCTATTTTTTTTTGGGGGGGTGGGGGCGAGACTGGGGTTCAAACTCGTGATCTTGCACTTGCCAGGCAGGCACTTGTACCATGGCACTAACTCCCCAGCCCCACCCTTTTTTTTTTTTTTTTCTGAAGTAGGTCTCTTTGTATAATACCAGCCTGTCTGTGACAGCTAGTATGCCAAACATCTAGGGCTGGGTTCACCTTCACTGCTCCTGACCCCAGAAGACAATGATATTCAGAAACCTTCCAAAAGAAAGTTGCTCTGAATTCAGCTTGGCCGAGGGTGGGATTCACGTTGGCTGTCTAGGCCCAGAGATGGGGTTGGACGACACCATGGCATCCCAAGAGCTCACAAGCCATTGGTGTCTCTCAAAAACCTGGCGCTGACTTGGCCTTCAAGCAGCCTATCTGGGAGGGACTCTGACAAGATGGGCCTTGTGAAAGGCCTGTTACCTGCCAGTACTCGGCATCCAAAATAGAATCTTGAAGGGCAGCAAACCCTTTAATTCAATGTGTCCCAACAGCAGGTCGGTGCGGGGATAACTATGATCTGACTGGTCTTGAGCTATAATTACGGAGTCAGAATAAAAAATTATAGGCATTGTGAGGGCTTGTTTTAAATATAATGTAATCCATACTGTCCTCTCTCTTATTTGCTAGATTTGAGGTGAAGTCTTTGGCAGTTGGCATAGGTTTTGCCTGACGTGTAGTAGATAAAAATGTCTCTTTCCCAGAGAAGAGAACATGGTGGGAGGCCTCCCCAGACCCCTAGCTTTTCCTGCCTCTTGCCTACTACCGTGTGTGTATGTAAGCCTTCTGTGCCAGTCCTCTGTGTTGATCACAGTATTTGTATACTGTGTCTCCCCAACTGCCTCTGTCTCCAGGGTTTGCACAAAGCAGCCCACCAGAAACGTCTCTGTGACACTTGGTCTTGATGCCTAAGAATTCATTAATAGTTCTCCCTGCCCAACTCCCTTATGATGAGCAACAACTATGGAGTAATCAATCTCTCTACCTAGCATTTGGGGAACAGTAAATAAGTAACCTGCATCCATCTGAGAGATTCTTATGCGGGGCTGGGGATGTACCTCAGTAGTGCAGCACTTGCCCAGCTGTGGGAAGACCCCAGTATCAGAAAAAAGAGACTATTATGCAGTCAGTCAAGGGGTTTATGAGTAAGCGTGGTGGTCCATGCCTGCAATCCCAGCACTGGGGAGGCTGAGGCAGGAGTATTGCCCCACGTTTGAGGTCACCCTCAGATACGTAGTGAGTTCCAGGCTAGTCAGCACTACATAGATAGACCCTGGCTCAAAAACAAACAGTTTGTGAAGAACAGTTCGTTATGCTGAAAATGTTTATAATCTAAGCAAAGTAGATGCAAAAGCATATATGATATCAGTTATAATAAAAATACTGATGACCATGGAAAAAAGTTAAAATGGAAACATAATGGCAGTTATTTTTTGATGAGCTGAGATAGGGTTGATATTTTCTTCTTTATAGCCTTCTGTATTTTCCAAATATCCTAGAAATTGGTATACATTGTTTGCATAATAATTCTTTTAACAGCTGAATGCTAAAAGTTAAAAGAAAATGACAGAGTAGCAATCTGAAGTCTCAGTTACCTTCTGGCTGTTAACAATCTGGGTCTCTAATGCTCTGGGAGCACCGACAGGGTCTTTGAGGAGACTGTAGAGACCCAAACTCTCAGGGCCCATCGCCTCATGACTAGCAGCAATGCGGCCTGTGTGGTGCCAGGAGTCAGCAATTGGCCTGCCATTGGGAGGTCCCAAAGGCATCCCCACAGACTTTCCCCAAGGTCAGCTGCCTCTTTCTCAGTTCTTTCTGACATTCTGCGGGGTGCTAGTGGCCCACTGTCTAGCTGAGGCCTACAGGGTTTCTGCCTGCGAAGTAAGCTCTTTCTGCCACCTCAGGTCAGGGGTCTGCTGGAACAACAGGCAGGCAAGCAAAACCACTATCAGCTCAGTAGGCGTCTCTGCGGCCCACATTTCGTGAATGGGGATCCCACTCTCTGGCTCTTTCAGAACACATATTCTCAACTGCCAGGTCCTACGGTCCCACCTGGTGAACTGCCCTGAGGTGGGACACCTATAACGCATTATTGGAGGGAGTCACTGAGGGACACGCCCAGCTACTTCTTCAGTTTCAGAGCCAGCTGAGGTGAAGCCACTTGGAGAAATAAAGGATCCTTGATGAAGCGGAAGAAAGAACTGAGAAATGTAGCTCAGGTGAGGGAGGCCTGTGAGGCCAGAGCCAAAAGCCTGGTGCTGGGATCCCTGTACCCAGGGTCTGGTAGCAGCTAATCAGAGCTTGGTTGAACCTTCATGGACCAGCCACATGCCTTCCTGGTCAGTGAAAACCAGAGAAGAGCTGAGAGAGGGAAAGAACGACGGCCAGCCAGAGGCAGACAGGAACAGTGGCCAAGAGGCATAGGGAGGCCATTGCCAAGAGCAGACTTACATTAGCACCTACACACAGGCTCAGCCTCACTGTAATCAGGGAAATGCAAATTAGAGGAACCCTAATGTGCCACTTTACACCTGCTAAATTAGTAAACATTAGCAAAATTATAAAGTCTCATGTTGTTGAGGCTGTGGTAGAACCAGCTTAAACACACCAAAACACACCGCCAGCAGCAATGTGAATTAACACAACCTTTTAGTGAAGAAATGGGGCAGCAGGGACCCAGAGCTATTGAAATGCTTATGCCTTTTTGTGTAGTAATGCCATTCCTGGGAACGTGTTGCAAGGAAGTAACAACACAACATCAGCGGACTGCATCTAAAAATGATAAGCATACTCGACAGGCTACAGGATGCCACCGTGAACACCTTTAAAGGCAGAGCAGGCACTTATGATGTCATTTCAGGATTCTTAATTGAAGATAAGCAAAAAGTGTATGTACAGGATATTAATAACTATATAAAAGTAGCTGCCTGAAAGAATAAGGCAGCCCCACCCTTGCTAGCGAGTGGCGAAGGCTACTTGATTCTGACTGACCACACAGCCACTGTCTTCCCGTGAAGAGGCCTGCCCTGCTGCTCCCTGTCTGGAGCAGCCCAGACCATGGAGCCTAATCCACACACCTCGACCTGCCCACCCAGCCAGCTCATGCAGGTGGCAAGGAGGGATTTGGAGAGGGGCTTCTGAGTCACACTCACTGAGGTCTGGCTCTGACATCATACCTTGAGAGGCCCAACCAGAAGAGAAAAGGAACGGTGGATTTAGGTCTTCATTTAAGAAAAGGGATAAAGTGGTTTTGTAGGTTCTTGCTATTTGCACGCACAGCAATCTGTTTAAGCCAGCCTGACGTCTGGACTCTCTCCTGGAGCATCACCAGGTGAAGGCAGGTTAGGGCAGCTGAAGGCCAAGGAAGCAGGGGTCCTGGATCCCCTCTCCTGACCACGTCTGACCAACAGTAGGCATGATCTGACCCTGAACTTGAATCATATAGTTCTGTGCCTTCCCCGAGCCCCTGGTGCCATCACAGAAACTGGCAAGCGGTGGGCATTTAGTGAATTGTGGATGGAAAAGGCAAGGGGAATAAGACTGTGCAGTATATCAATGCGCATGTGTCATGGCACAATTCCTTCTTTATTCAAAGCCTGTTTCAACTTTCAAATGTTCCCCTAATCATGTTCTGGTGATGTGACACCTCTGCCAGGTTACAGAGGCCAGAACAGCCAGTGACCATGCCCATGTCTAGACAAGCCTAACCTTGTTCCATCAACAGCTACTGAACACAAAGAGGCTTTATGATAGTCCCTGCCCTTGATGTGCTTTCGATCTCATGGGAGAGACAGGGGTAAACAATGAGGAGTAATTCATGGAGAAATCAAATGGGTGCTGTAAAAAGAGGTAGAATCTGGGGCTGGGGGTTCAAACACTAAGGAGGTAGGCTCGGGCTGGGGTGAAGGACTGGTCAGGCTTCTTGGTGGCCGGGCAGGACCTTATCTGACACAAGGAGTACTGAAGGTCTAGGAGCAAGTGCAAGTCCACCTTAGCCTCCTCCAGCTTCTCCTCCACAGACACATGGGTGGCTTTGGCTTGACACCAGCCAGGAAGGCTCAGACTGTAGTGGAGAATGCAGGGGCAACCTTTGTGTGCATCAAATTGTGGAAGGACCTGCAACTGTTCTGGGACATTTATTTACTCATTTGTTTGTTCCTCAAACATTACTGCACTCCTGTTGTATGCCGAGCACTACTGCAGGTTTGGGGAAATCATAGTAAACAAGTCAAAGGTCCTTGCTCTCCAGTGGGACAGATAAAACAATAAACAATTACACAATGGCTCATATAAATGCACATTATGATAAGAACTATGGAGAAATATGAGTAGGTAAGTGACAAATGTTGGGGAAATGAGAGAATTTTTAACCAGGGGAGTTTGGTGGGATGCTGTATTTGACCTGACACCTACATAATGTGAAGGGGAAAGCCATTCAAGACTTTTGGGAAGAACTTTTATGGCAGAGTATTTGGCAATGACAAAAGTCCTGAGGCAGGAAAGAACCTGGCATGCTTAAGGGTTAGTATGAAGGCTGATATGATGGCTATGTCAGCCTTCTGATACAATATGAAAATACTTGAGAAATTTCATTTACAGGGAAGAGATTTATTCTGATTCATAATTTTGAGGTTCTAGTCCACTGATGGCAAAGTTTTCAAGAGTTTTTTTTTTTTTTTTTTTTTTTTTTCTGTATTTAGGACAGGGTCTACAGGGTCTCACTATGTAGATCGGACTCATAGTGATTCTCCTGTTTTCAGCCTCCCAAGTGCTGGGATTATAGGTGTGCACCACCACACCCAGTCTCAGTGGCCGTCTCAGTGCGCCCAGGGGGCCAGTATAGCATGTCAGGGATTGAGCCCCAGCCGCTGCGCTCTGCCTAAGCAGGCGCTGTAGTCCGCTGAGCTATCAGGCTGGCCCTTAAAGTTCTCAATAACAGTCAGCTGTGGCATACATCCCATAGGTTCACCACCACCATCATTAGTCCATGATTAGGTGGACCAACTGTTTTTAAGCCCCTGATAAGAGTGCTTGATGGCATAGGTAGAAAGCACTTGTGAGAGCAAGTTGCTTACTGTGTGGCCAGGAAGCAGAGGGAGGAACCAGTCCCTCCTTCAAGGGCATGACCCCAGCAACCTAAGGAACTTCTACTAAACCCTACCTCCAAACAATTCTATCATCTCCAAAATGTGCCACCCAGGGACCAAGCCTTTAACATGTGAGTTCTGGAGGACATTCAGCATGCAAATTGTAGCAGTGGACAAGAAAGGAGGGAGGAAGGTAGGAGATGGGAACAGAGGCCCCAGGAAACCCATGAAGCTGGCTCATGGTGAATCCAGCATCTCTTGCATCACCACCAGGCTCCTGTCTCCTGTTCAAGGTCTCAGCTGGGACTGGATACAGGCTCTGCACACTAATGTACTTGGCTGGGTTGCTGGGGCAAGTCACACCCTTACCTAGAAGTGCCTTGTGGGCTAGACAGGGCCGTGGACAAGCCACACCTGGCACGCTGCCCTCATAGGACACTATGGTTTCACTGCCAACTCCCATCTGTATGCCCTCTTCTGCCTGTTCCTTCCAGGAGTGCTGCCAGGGTTCCAGCACTGCTGGGCAGCAGGTCATACTAGGGTGCTTCTCAGGAGTGAATACTAGCAACTTGGGGCTGGAGCAAGGAGTGCCTGAAGGATGGAATGTCAGGTGGCCCGGTGACAGAACTGAAGGCCAGGACAGGCACAGGGTAGGAGGCAGGAGAGCCTAAGTATTTGAGGAACGGGGTGAAGGAATGTGTGGCAGATGCTTAAAAACATAATTTCTGAAGGATTTTGGAGATGGATCAGAGGAGCGGAAAGGAAACTAGGCTAAGAGATGACAGGACTCTGAGCAAAGGCAGCAGTTCTGCGGCTGGACTCAAAAGCAAAAGCAGACAAATCCACTGCTGACCAGCATATGGGGTGGGATAACTGAGCAAAACATCAAAGGTAACAGGGATTTCTACTAGGTAAACTAGGCAGGCAGTGCTGCTGAGGGAAGCAGGCAGAGTTGTGTGGGTCAACAGCCAAAGTACAGTGGGGAGTCAGAGAGGAGAGGCGGGGAGGTCTTCAAGTCCTTTAACAGATCATGAATCTAGTTCATCCAGGATGATATCCTGGCTAGGATGGACCACTGCTGAGGAGAGAGTCTGCAGACAAGCAGATAACACTGTGAGTGCTGGGTCAGTGTGCAAAGTGACAAAACAAGGCCATCTGCAGTGTGTGGAATAGGAGAGGACGCTGGGGATGGGGTCAAGGGACCGAGCTCAGGCTCGTGGAAGCCAATGGTGGGGAAAGTACTGAGGAAGAGGGAGCTGTTCCCACTATTAAATGCTTCAGGGAGGCCAGGTACTGAGAAGAAGGCCGTGGATCTAATACTGGGACTAATAAGAAGAGCTATCAGGGAGGGCAGCAATGGGGAAGGAAAGACAACTGGCATGGGGAAGCTCAGGCAGTGAGCACAGAAAGCGTTTTGAAGAATTTGGTACAACATGAGTTACAGCATAGGGACAGGGTGAGGTGAACAAGAAGCACAGACAGGGTGTCCGGTTTGGCAGAGGAGCAACGCAACACTAGTGTGACCTGGGCAAGGGAGCAGGAAGGGAAGAGGCCAAAGACCGCAGTCTTGTGTCTTGTGGATGAGTGAAATGTGACTCAGGTTCTTTCTCTTATCCCTATTCTCACCTCAGGCTGCCTAGGACTGCTTAGGCCTCCTATACAATGGAAACCTCAATGCCCTCTGCATACATCCTCCTACATGGTTGCCGAACCTTGGTCATTCTTATGGAAAGAGAATATTCACCAGAGCGTGGGAGGTGACAGCCCAGTCCATCACAGGACAGACCCAACCATCAGAGGACTTTTGATGCAGATCTGATGCTGACATGGCATCGTGTTAGGGTTTCTGTGGGCCTGGCTGAAGGTCCTACCTTCTTTCCATAAGCATTTGATGAATACATTTTAAAAACATTTCCTTGGGCTGGGATTATAGCTTAGTGGCAGAATTGCCTGCCTGGCAAGCACAAGGTCCTGAGTTTGGTTCCTAGTAAGGAAAAAAAAAAAAAAAAAAAAAAAAAAAAAACAACAACAACAAAACCTCTTCCTTTTTCTGAGCCCAAATGCATCACCCATCACCCTATAGCTTTCTAGCTCTGCCTCTGATCCAGACAGCTTTTCGGACAGCAGAATGCAGCAGTGTCCACCTGGCCTCCCTGCCCAAGCCTTGACCATTCCCTGCTCTCCTGATGACCTGCGGAATTTCTTTTATGCACTCTGTACCAACTGTCCTCAGAAGTGGATGCACTGCCAAGCATGGTGGTGGCACAGGCCTCTAATCCCAGCACTCAGGAAGCTAAGGAAGATTACTATAAGTTCAAGGCCTGCCTGGGATACAGAAGTAAGACCCTGTCTCAAAAGCTAGAAAACAAATAGTAGGTACTACACATTGAGGACCAGTTATCTATTCCTCTTACACAGCAGCAGCTAGTGGTTAGAAAAAAAAAAAAAAAAAGGTTAAGAGCCCTGGGGCTAGACTTCTTGGGTTTGGAATCTGGCCCTGCCTCTGCCTGGCCAGGAATACTGGGCAAGACCCTTAGCCTCTCACCCACTAGTGTCTGAATCTATCTCACTCAGATGTGAGAAAGGTGTGAGTCAGAACACACAGAGGGCTTCAAACAGTGCTGGGGTGGCGGAGTAAGTGCTCAGTGCACATTCACTGCCATTAGGTACCCAAGCCCCTCTCAAATTCCCTCTGAAACTAGGGAAGGACTGGGGAGTCCTCCCAGAATCAGTGTGAGCATGTTCCATGCTTTGATTTTCTAATTTGAACATGGCTACAGCTCTATCCTGACTCACAGGACCTTGTTTATGAAACCTGCAGTACGCCCAAGGTTTAAGGAAAATCTAGAGACAAGAATCAAACTGGGAGTGGGGATCAGTACATGCAGAGTACCACGCTGCCCTGGAGGATCAGGGTTCTTGGGCTGTCTCGCTAAAGCTGTCACTTTGAGAGGCCAGCAGGGTTGGATTTCCTGTTGAAAGCCTCAGGTGGGATAGGGGTAGAGCTTAGTGGTAGAGCACTTGCTTAGCATGCATGAGGCTCTGAGTTTGATCCATAGTTCAGTAAAAAGGAAAAAAAAACCCAGTTAAATCCAGGCTTCTGTCCTGCTTGGCACTGTCATGGACTCTGCTGCTCTGTGGGGACAGTCTGACCTCTGCTGTCCACTGTCTGTTATGGCATGCAAAGAAAGACACATGCCTAGAAGGTACACTGTTCTCCCAACTTAACTTTCCAGAATGTTTACCCTGTGATTCTGTACATAAAAGCTTTAGAAGACAATCTATAAGTGAGTGTTCTGATATATTCTATATTTTTCTACTTGAGCTCATTAATAAGCAAAATAGAATGTTAGTTGCAGGTCACTAAGTTGATGCCACACTCCCAGGCCACCTGGAACTTGAAAACATTAATTCAGTGAACTGAATGAGTATAATAGTTTTCCAAACATGAGTCAGAGTGCACTATACCCCTTTCAGAGCTTTAGCCATATCCAAGGCCAACTGTTTATAAGATCAAAATATTTTCAAATAAATTTACTTAAGCATTTTTAAATGCCCATTCTAGCGTAAATTAAATATTGGGAAAAAAAAGCAAGTTTGAAGGCCAACTTTATTTTTTCCCAGGGTGCATTAAAATATTTAACAATCAAAATAAAAAATGTTTCTAAATATCCTAAACAAACCTTGTACACTTGAGGAGTCACAGATCTAGGGTGCCAAATACCTAACTTTACAGTGTAGGTAGAGGGCCCATTTGGTGAATTCATATACCTGAGGCCTGAATAATCACAGTTGTCCAGGTATCTCAACCAATAGGAGGAAATGTGTTCTCTTAGGCCATCCCTGGCCAAATACTAGGCTATGTGTCAGTCTATCACTTCCAGAAGTATTCTCATGCTACAATCTCATCAGGAATCAGATATGTGTATAGATATCTTGTGGAGACATTTCAAGACCTTCCTAGGTTCTACACATCCTAATGTTTGGAGGTTCTGACCTGCATCATATAATGCATATGAGAATTTATCCACTTTAGGATCTATTACTTTCACTTTTGTTTCCTGTTTGTAACTTTAAGCCCACAAATTTTTTAGGCCTGATCTATTTTTGTGGACCCTTGGGTAGTTCACAGGCTAGGATGACAGCTGGTTCTGAAGGATAAAGTGGCCTTGGAAATGGTTTAGGAATCTGACCAACAAAAACATACTAAGAAGCACTTTAGGGAGCCGGCAGGATGGCTCAGTGGTCTAAAGCGCCTGCTTGGGAAAGCTTGGGCGGCTGCAGGGACCGCGGTTCGATCCCTGGCACTACATGCTGCTCCAGCCCTGCCCTCAGGGCAGGCTGAGCCGGCCATAAAAATAAATAAACAAACAAAAGTTCTGAAACAAGAAAAAAAAATTAAAAAAAAAGAAAAAGAAAAAGAAAAAAGAAGCACTTTAATTACTTAAGCTCAATCTCCCGATCCTTTTTAAAGGGAACATGAGGAGTCTCCGGGCATTAAATACATATCGACAGATGGGCAGGGGCAGAACCTTTATAGGTGCCCCAAGTGGCACCGGACTGGGAAGTGCCTTAATGCTGGGCTTGTTTCTTGACATTAAAGGATCAAAATGGCTTAATACTTCAAATATTTAATCACTTGTATTCTCTTGCAAATGAAATCTTAGAAAGCAAATAGCAAACTCTGGATGGCTAGATAAATTTCTGAGTCTAACAGGTACACAGGGTAAGTCTGTGAAGGCATCCAGAGGCACCTCCCTTAGGCACTTGCACAAATGAAGATCCTTGGATTCCTAAGGCTTTGGATAGATTTTAGCTCTAAAGACTAGCACAGTGGTTTGATCAATCTTACATACTTATGTCTATTAATCTAAACTGATTTGATGATGAAAATATGTAATACAATCATTGTTAAATTTTTCTTGTTTTGAAATTCTATACTATATGTACTCTTACTTGTTACTGTTTTTCTATCTTTTTTCAGCTATGTTTACTCTTTAAAATAAAATTAAATCTATAAAAAAAAAACTAGCACAGTATTTTTTTAAACCTCTTTAACAGCGACACAGTAAAAAATGAAGTTTGCTTCAAGACACAGTACACGTTCTGAAGCACAAGTTTCCTGAAATAGGTCTTTATGCTGTAGAACAAAAAAGACTGCACCACTTCTGGCCTGAGTCAGGAATGTTTTGGGGAATAGAAGATACAAACCTATTCTTGGGGATAAATGATCCGTCTGATCAAATACTTAAGTGATTTTCTGATGAATTTTAATGGGATTAAAACCTTTTCTGAGAAATAAATTAGAAATGCACTCACAAATGGCCTTTAGTGTCTCTTAACATTTTAAAAATTTTACTGTCCAGAGCTGGTCAGATAACTCAGAGGTCTACAGTGCCTGCTTAGGTAAGAGTACAGCAGCCAGGGTTTGATTCCTGTGGGCCATGCTGGCCCCACCTTCAGGGTATGCTGAGACTGGGCATGGTGGTGCAAGCCTGTAATCCCAGCACTTGGAAAGCTGAAAAGAGGAGAATTACTACAAGTCTGATCTATGTAGTGAGATCCTGTCCTAAAATACATTAAAAAAATCTATTGTCCTTCACTGCAACTTTTTCTAGTACTGTGATAACAATTATTTTTGTCCCACTGGATTTTTCTATAAATTTCCTGTTAGTAGATACTTACTGGATTGATCTTGTAGACTATTCTCTTGATGCAACAGTGTACTGGAATAAAAACTTCAATATTTTCTCTTTTCCTCTTCATGCTTCTATTTAAAAAAGTTTGACGTACTTTGATATTTTTTCTTCTACTTCATTTCTAAAAATAAAAGTTGTAACTGTGGGACAGCGGTTCTCAATCTGTGGGTCACAACCCTGGCGGGGGTTGAACAACCAAAACACAGGGGTCACCTAAAGCCATCGGAAAATACATATTTAAACCCATGCTATGCCATGGTGAAATGTTATTTATTGAAATTAGTAATTTGAAGTAGCCACCAAAATTATTTTTTGTTTTGGGGTCACTGCAACATGAGGAACTATATTGCAGGGTCATGGTATTAGAAAGGTTGAGAACCACTGTGTGACCTCGAGTGTGGCTTGTAGAGTTGGTGTTTGCAGCTGTGAAGGGTCTGATGAGATGTCTCACGTTATTTTGGTGCAGCCTACCAAGAGGCCAGAAGGCAGAACTTAAGCTAACTATGAATATATTAATAAATGCGTGGAAGGTGTTTGTATAATGAAGAACATCTTAAGACAATAAATCCCGAAAGCCCCTCTATCACATATGATATTAGTTTGATTTTACTGACAATCTGGCAGACCTCAGTTGCCTTGTTATCGAGCTGATAGTGACATACCAGCCTTATAACAAAGACTGGATGGAAGAGAAGATCTACCTGCTTCTTCATTGGCAGGTGCAACAGGCTGGCAAATAATTGAGTTGGAAACAGAAGGGGTTGGGGGTGGGCTTGGAGCACAGGTGTGTGCAGTGCGCTGCAGTGGAGTGCTGTGCCGGGAGCCTCTTTCCATTTTGCTATACTGTTATACTGTTACATTGAACGCATTAGGTGACATGTGAGGTATGAGGATCTTCTCAATCCAAAACCCCCACTGAGCATTTTTTGTTTTCTTTTTTTTTTTACTTAAACATTTTTATGATGATTCAGATGGAAGCTGTTCCTTACTGATGTTGGTTCCAGTCATTCAGATTGTTGTTATCTGCTTTATTACATTCACTACACTAATCTTTTAAGATGGGGTAAGGGATGATGACAAAGTTTAGTGATGGCCTCAAGAAAAAGTCTTAGTTATTGGGAAGGTATTACTAACGTGTTTTGAAACTGTCACATTGTAATTTCTTATTAAAAGTAATAAAAAATAAAAAGAACAAAGAGAAGAAATATATTGTATTACTAGCCATTAGAAAATTTATCATGTCTATACCCTATGCTTTGAATAACTACAATGAGGACAACAATATGCATTGTATCAATTATTGGGAACATATTACTCACGTGTTTTGAAACTGTCACACTGTAATTTCTTATTAAAAGTAATAAAAAAGAAAAGAAAAAGTTTTAGCGAAAATAAATGTTCTTCAGTTATAAAAAAAATTGTAACTGTGACCCTCTGAATTGACTTTACCAGCCTTTAATAGTTTTGACTAGAACCTTAGAAACCACTGGATACACTTCGGTTGGGTCACTGTAGTAAGAGAGAGGAGAAACAAATTTCATTATGAAATGAAACTATGGAAGGAAATCAGGTAAAATGAAGGCATGTGGTAGGAAGCGAAGAACACTCTTTTGAACTTAAAAAAAAAAGTAAAAATTAAAAGAAGCAAGACACAAACCCTGAGAATATGCGTGCAATGCAAATAAACTAGAATATTTAGGACTCATAAAATCAATAAAAGTGATTTGAAAGGTTATGAATAGGTATTTCACAAAAAAGAGGAATGTGAATAGAAAATAAGTACATGGAAAGATGCTGTACTAGTAAAAAGGATGAACAGAAATCATAATTATTAAGCCATGGAAATTTGGCGGAGGGAACACATAGAAACTCAGACCAAAGTGGGATGCAGCTAGGCATTCTAGTACACACCTATGATTCTAGCACGGAGGACTGCTGAGGCAAGAGGACTACAGGTTTAAGTCTCACCTGAGCAACTTAGCAGGATCATTTCAAACTTTAAAAATAACAGAATGGGGATGTACCTCAGTGTGGAGGCCGTGGGTTAAATCTCTAGTACCAAAATAAATACATGCCATGTGAAGAGTAGCATATAAAAGGCTGGTGCCATGGATGGCAAAAGAATTTACTGATAGTCAAGGATTATAGAAAAGTTAACGATTTATCAATACACTGCAAGAGAGCAGCTGGGTGAGTTTCAAGAAAAGAATATATGCCCAGGAAAAAAGTAGGGATCTTTATTTTTTCAGTACCAGGGATTGAACTCAGGACCTTGTGCTTGACAGGTAAACACTTATTCCACTGAACTATCTCCCTGTTCAGTAGAGAGATAATTTATATTTGATTTTAACATGAGGACTGGGTCTGGGAAGTTATCCTAGAAAAACTTCAGTTAGGTCACTGTGGTTTTATTTTCCATCCACCTAAGTTCTAGAGATACCCAGGTGCTGTTTGAAGACTGACTTTATGTGTTGCCATGGTCTAGGACCTTTAGTGTTGCTAAAATGAGCCCCTCCCCCGCCCCAACCCAGGTAGAGTTTCTCCAGGTTAAATTAACAAATGTGTAAAGATTAACTAAGGTAGTGGCCAAGGGGGTGAGGATAAACTATTTATGTTTACACTTGAAAGTTGTGTTGAGGTAGGGAAGAATTATTACCCTTTAAAGCTTGTCAAATGATCAGAACACCTAATGTTGTACATGTAGTTTGTGCATGGAAGCTTGCAAGGTGAGAGGTAAATGTTATAACAGGCTGACTGCTGAGCTGCAAGATGGCTGCTAGAGAAATAAAGGTAAAATAATTATGATTCCTTACAATAAAATTAGTAAGGGTACACTAAAATGGGTTCTTCAAACAGAAAACTGCAAAGTGGATTTAGCTGTGGCCTAAGGGAAGAAACTGCTGTCGCCAGGATGAAGTGTTACTGGTGTGAATCTACCCACAGGAAGCATAAGGTGGCAGGAAGGAGAGAGGAAACCCTGTCCCCTGTCCTCAAGACTTGCATGCTCCCTCTAGCGTCTCTGGTTGGCAGAGCTCCACAGGAAACCAGGTGGTAAAGTGGAAACAGGCTGAGACCTCGCTTCAGCAAATTAAGGAGTTTGGAGTTGAGGGACAAAGCTTACCTGCCAGATAATTCTGTTTGCCAAGCAGCATTTATTTTGCAATTCCTGTACCTCCCTGAAAGGTTTTTCCCATACAGTATACACCTATTTCTTTCTCAATAATTACAGTAAGTGTCAGAAGTCCCTGTATTCATCTTTGAGAGACAGTAATACCAGCTATCTTTGGGATATAAAAATAAATCCACAGATCCAGCACGATGGTTCACACCAAAGCACCTGCCTAGGAAAGCTGAGGCAACCACAGGGACTGCGGTTCGACCTCTGGCTCTACATGCTGCACCAACCCCACCCTCAGGGCAGGCTGAGCTGGCCATAATACAAAAAATAAAATAAAATAAAATAAAATAAATAAATTAAAAATCACAAATTGGCTCATAGTTCTATCCTAATATTCTGTTACCTATAAACTAATTTGTAAACCTAATGTCCCAAATTTATATTAAATTATTGGGAGGAGGAGGTTTCTGGCAAGAAGGGCATAGGTTCACCCTCTTATCTAGAGTAACTAAAGGAACAAGGATGAGTCCATCTCACTCTCTGGAGAAAGAAAACTTTGCAAACAGCAAGAACTATGCAGAGTCCTGTTATCTTCCTGAGCTGAGGAGAAAAAGCTGAAAGTTCTGTACAGGGAATGTAACACAGTTAATGCACAGGGAGGCAGACAGAGTAAAGGTCTGCATTAAGAACTGAGTAGTGCATGTGTGTGTGGAAACTAAGGCAGGACAAGCACCGCCTGCAGAAAAGGTGCACTCCCCAAAGCTCATCTACACTGTGATGAGAGCTTGTTCCCAATAGCTAAGGTAGAAACCACAGAACTCAGAGGGATCAAAGAGAGGACTTTGAATTTTTTTTTTTTTGCTTCAGTACTAGCAAACATTAATCTTTCATTTAACATTACACTAGATCTAAAAAAAGTTTAAAATCAAGACCCAAAGGAGAGCAGTCTATTTTCAATTAACTTAATGGTTACTAGAGATAAAAGTTACTAGATGAAACCAGGTGTGGTGGTGCACACCTGTAATCCCAGCACTCAGGAGGCTGAGACAGGATTGATTTGAGTTCAAGACCAGCCTAGGGCTACCAAGTGAGCACAAGGCCAGCCTGAACTGCATAGCAAGACCCTATCTCAGAAAGACTAAAAAAAAAAAAAAAAAAAAAAAAAAAAAAAAAAAAAAAAAAAAAAAAAAAAAAAAAGGCTGGTGAGACAGCTCAGTGGTCTAAAGTGGCTGCTTAGGCAACCACAGAGACTACGGTTCAATTCCCAGCAATTCCCAGCACCACATGCTACACCAGCCCCACCCCTAGGGCAGGCTGAGCCGGCCATAATAAAAATAAAACAATTAAAAATTTTTTTAAAAGGAAGACAAAAAAAGAAAAAGCAGAGATAACATAGAATTAGACAAATGTTAGCATAGTTACTAAAATTGTACTACATATGTTTAATAAACTAGGTTAAAGATTCATACAAAATAACAGGGAAAATGTTATGTATATATATATATATATATGTATATATATATATATATATATATATATATATATATATTAATAAAATATCTTAATTGAACTAATCCCAGCTCTTGGGAGGTTGAACACAGGTGGATCACTATGAGTCCAATGTATGTAGTGAGACCTTATAGACCCTGTGTAGTCTGGGGAAAGAGTACTCTGGGGAAATATTTTTGCTATTTCAAATATTTCCAAGAAAACAGACAGTAAATATATATGATCAACTTTGTAGACTGCCCTGAGCCTCTATAAAAATAGAAGAGAAAATGAGAACTGCTGACTTCTTAGAGGAATTTACTGTAAGTTTTATTTAGCTTTTCAAACTAACAAATGATGGGTAAGCCACAACAATTATCTAGCACAATACTGCCAGTAGATTATTAGACTGAGCCAGTCAAGGCTTTCTTAGCTTGGCATGAAGGACTAAACTGCTGTTCACTCACTACTGCACACACACTGTACTTAGCAGTACATAATAAAGTCACAGGTACAACAACGGCATGCTCTTCTAGAGCTTCCAAGAGTGGATATTGTGAGGAGCACAGGACAGCACAGAGTATGGGCAACACATATACAGTGCAGACACATTAGGAATTATGAAGACTAGGTATCTTTAAGAAACAGGATTGTTTTAAAGCTGAGGGATCTGTAAAACAGTACATACGGTTTTTTTTTTTTTTTTTTTTCTTCTTCCTTCAGGTCTCTTGGTCTGTATCTCTAAGTTACAGCTTTGAAACATGAATAAATGAAAATTGCGTAGAAGAAACTCTCTTCAGAAACAAGGATAAGAAAAAGAAGCTGGTAGGCTCCCGTATCCCTCCTGTGAATCAAGCGAACAAAAATCAGGGGTCTGGCTTTTCCAGCATTATCTTTAAGCCAGACTGTGACATTGCTTGTCTCTTTTACAAATAGCCGAACGCATGTCCCCACCCATCTTCTTTCTGCCTAGAATGCGCTTGCCCTAGGTCAATGACACCCATCTCAGATCAAATGTTACTAATCAGCGAGGCCTTACCCAACCATTTTCTCCAAAGAGCTTTTTACCTGTCGTTCTCTATTCTATTATCCACTTCTCCCCTTCATAGAGCTAATCGCAGTGGAAAAGACTTCTGCTTTTTCATTTGTCATCTGCCTCTTTGCCAGAGCAAAACAGCCCACCAGGAATGCTTTGCTTTTCATTGCTATAACTTAAGTGCTCAGAATAGTGCCTAATACAGAGTGGATACCTAATCAATATTTCTCTCCTCTGCCCTCTTCAAACCTCAGACAGTTTTCAATAATCGCTCATTTTCCTTTCTAAGATTATTTTTGGCTATTGGTGGATTTACTTTGGTTTTTTGAACATTTCATTTATGTTTTTAAAAACGTGTATTTAGTAGTACTATATACAAAACTTTAACATTAAAAACAAGAACAACTACAACAACAAACCCAGGTGAGGTGGCACAGGCCCGTATCTGAGCACTTTTCGAGGTGAGGCAGGATGATCAAAAGTCTAGGTCCAGATTGGGTTACTTAGCAAGACTCTGTCTCAAAATTAAATAATAATAATAATAATGTCATAGGAATGCAGATCAGTGTGAAGGTCTTGAGTTCAATTCCCAGAGCCATACACACAGGGGGAAGGAGGGAAGACCCTAATTTTTTAATTTTGTTACATAAAGACCAGTTAATAATTTATGTCCCACAGATTTTCAGCAGCCATATAATTAGTCCAGGAGTCATAATTTCAATTTGATTTCTCTTCCTAGAATATAAGTGGTGAAGTCTTGGGGCTGGTGAGACAGCTCAGCGGTCTAAAGCACCCACAGGGACCGCGGTTTCATCCTTGGCACCACATGCTGCACCGACCCCACTCCCAGTGCAGGCTGAGACGGCCATAACATACATACATATATACATACATATATATATACATACATATATGTGGCTAAGTGGTGAAGTTTTTCGGGGCTACGAGCTGAAAACTCACCCGGTTCCAAGACTCCACCACTTTGTTCATCACTTCAATTTAAACAGGATCATGGTTCTGAAAATCTACTGTTCTTGCTTCCAGTTAAAATAGTTCACTGGGTCAAAAGTAGGATGGTCCAAGTGCATCATGGTCAATAAAAGCCAGAAAGGGCAGCTACACTATTTCTCACATTGATTCAAGGGCTGTTTCCACGAAATCAGGATGATTGGTTTTCTTGGCAAATGGCTGACTGGAAGCTAGAAGCACTTCTGTCCTGGCTCATGGCCATAGCCCTTGCCGAGTATTTCATCGAGTCGTTTTCACGTTCTGGCGCGAAGCCTTCTTGTCCTGCCGGGCTGTGCTGTCCATGCGGTGCAGAGATGTCTCCACTTGGAGGGACGTGGCCCTGATGTGGCGGGAGGATGTTTCTGTGTGCTGCGAGGAGGTCTCCACGTGCTGGGAGGCCACCTCGAAGATGTGAGGGAGCCGCTTTCCAAAGGGGTAACGAGGAGGCTCTTCATAGAGGTGCTGGGTGGTCTCCACCTGCTGGGAAGACGTTCGCACCTGCCGAGAGGAGGTCTCCATGCGATGGGATGAGGTCTCTACACGGACTGTTGACGTCTCTTTGCAGTGGGCAGTCTCCACTCGTGGAGCCGAGGGCTTTCCCTTCCGAGGTGAGGCCATTCTTCTAGGTGTGTGGGCCAAGGAGTGCAATGGGACCCCGCAGGCCTCACAATCCGCCCTTACAACCCTCAATCCACCTGTTAAGCAATAGAGTACGATGACGTCAGAGCGGCATGTGACGTCAACACAAGCTCAGGATACAAAACTAGGACGCCGTTTTAAGACCTTATGACGTGAAAGCACCATGGTTCTGCAGGGACTAAATTGTCCCTCCAACACACTGGGCACAGTACTTCACGTGCTTCCTCGGTTGCAACCCACCCCCTCGCCGTTTGGGAGCCTGCAAAGGCGTGGCCGGGCTGGGCCAGGAGGATCGCTTGGGATGGGCGGAACCGACCGCCTAGGGGCGGAGTTATGACCACCCCTTACCCATACTGCCTCGGCGAGCGACCGGAAAGGGAAGCCGTGGTTTCCGGAATTCCCCCCCTCCTCGGGGTTGTTGGTCTGTGGTGCTAGCGGGGATCAGAGTGTTCGCTGGTGATGGCTGCTGCTGTCGCTATGGAGACGGGTGAGTACCTCGCTGAGACTCTGGTCTTTGAAGAAGTGTTATCCTCAGTTTAGACCTCTTCTGTTTTCCTGGAGCCTCCTGTCAGGCCTGACGCTCTGCGGGGTTAGAATTGGAACCAGGAAGGCAGGAGTCTCTTTTTCAGCGTCCAGAGGGGCTAAGTCAGTTTTGCCTTTTTCAAAATTTGGTTTAATCGAACTTCATCCTGTCTAGCGTACTGTTCAGACGGCGACGCTACGAGATGGCTTCCCGGCGTAGGCTACACTACTCAAATATTAAACTGTTTGCTTTTACTGTTTTTTTTGCTTCCCACATGAGTTTGTTTCAAATATCGCAGGTGAGCTTGTGTGCCTTTCAGCTGTTAGTGAGCTTCACGATCTCCCCCCCACCCCCTAGTACTAGGCAAGTGTTCCACCACTGAGCTACACCCCAGTCCTTTTTGAGGCAGGGTCTTCTTAAATTGCCCAGGTTGATCTTGGTTTCAAATTTAGGATCCTTCTAATTCAGCCTGTAGAGTAGCTGAGATCACCACACTTGTCTGTCACAGTCTTCTATATATATATATATATTTTTTTTTTCAATCTGAACTTTTTTCATGGTTGACTCGTCATTCAGTTTTTGCCCAACTTAATTGTTGTGAGCAAATGTGGTTATAAAAAGAGAAAGACTCGAGTTATTACAATCTACACCAGTGATCACTGTTAAACACACCTATGTAGTGGACCACAAATTGTTATCCTGTTCATTAGTTTTCTTAATTCTCTTAAACTTTAAAGATACTCAACATTCTTTTTAATCAGGGTTCTGTTTTTCTTGAATTTTTTCAGGAAGGTTTCTTGTGTTATGCTTAGTTTAGGAAGATACTCTTATTGTCATAGGAGAGTGTATCTCAGCATTAGTTAGGTTCCTTGATATTTCCTTTCTACAAAAGTACCTTTTATTTAGAATAATTTTTTACTGTCTTCTCTCCTAGATGATGCTGGAAATCGACTTCGGTTTCAGTTGGAGTTGGAATTTGTTCAGTGTTTAGCCAACCCAAATTACCTTAACTGTAAGTTGTCAAGCAATTAATTGGGTAGATAGCTGTTACCAATTTCTGACAGAAGACACTTACCTTTATACATTCTCAATGGAATGGGACTGTACTTATGCTTGCTGTAGATAAAGTGGAGCAAACCAGGGCATCTGCTTTGATTTCATTGCATGTTGCTAGTGGGGATGTTAAATAGATTCTTTATATTAGGGATATAAATCAGTAGTACAAGGATTGGTTTGATGTACAGTTTTTTTTTTTTTTCCTTTTTTAAATGTCTTTCAGTTCTTGCCCAAAGAGGTTACTTCAAAGACAAAGCTTTTGTTAATTATCTTAAGTACTTGCTTTACTGGAAAGAACCAGAATATGCCAAGTATCTAAAGTAAGTTTGCTTTTTATAATCCTAAGTGTGTGTATACTTTATTATAATCCAAAGTACTGATACTTAGCAGACTTAGTTTCACACTGGGCAAATATTTTTAATCTCTTTCCTTCTAGTGATTACTACTTGAAGAAGTTATTTTTGTCTTTATGCTGGTGGGGACTGGGCTCTTTTAGTATTTGGAAGGGTGAAGAAAGTTTTGCCTTTTTTTAGAATACGGTCTGCTCAGACATCATACTATTCACACATTGACACCAACTATATTTTGTGCTCCCATTCATAATCTGCTCCCTTTAGACCAAAGCAAATCAGCATGCCACACAGATTCCATGTTAGTCTCCCAAAAATATAAGTAGCAGAACATATTACTTTTTTACTTAGATCCTTTCAGTGGCTTTCCATTGAAGAATGCTCAGAAAGTGGTACTTAAACAGGTATTTTCTGGAGAAGGTAACCTTCCCTGAATTTTAGTGATGTTTTCCTTCCTTTGTTTTTGTTTTTAATTTAGGATCTTGCTATGTATTCTAGGCTGGCCTTGAATTCACCATGTAGCTTTTTGATTTAGTCTTCTAAATGCTGGGATTATAGTTTTTTTTTGTTTTGTTTTGTTTTGTTTTGTTTTTGTTTTCCTGTATTTTTAGTGAAGAGTCTACAAGGTGTTCAGGGTCTCACTAATAGATCTGACTCACAGTGATCTGCCTATTACAACCTCCCAAGAGCTGGGATTATAGGCGAGCACCACCACACCCAGTCTCAATTGCTGTCTCAGTGCACCCCAAGGATGAGGCCAGTGTGGCACTTTCCTTTGATAGTCAGTATTTGTGCCTTAGACCATTCAACCAAGAACTAAACATGGCCTTCAGATGTGGTTATGGTACAGTGGACCAAGTGGCATTTCTTTTGTTCACATGAAAATTACATTTCAATAAGTCAGAAAATAATGTCAACCTAAACTGTTTGGGTGGATTTTTTTTTTTTTTAAGATAGGGAGGGTAGGGGAATCCATTGTTGGTTTGTTGGGATCTATGTGCCAGCTAAAATCCTGTATTTTTATCTGTGTTGTCATGTGACTTTCCATTTATATCTTGTTTCTCTTTAAAAAAACCAAAAAAAAACCCTAAGTAGAGTCTTTGTACTTCCATTTCATCTTGTTAACTTGTAGCATCAACGAATATAGCCTTTCAGAGATTTGTAATTCCTAAATTCTGTCATCTAATGCACTCTTAAGTATTGTTTTCAAGTTTGCTATAATAAATGAGTGATGCCTGTCTAAATTCATTAATGACAAATGCAACTTGAGACCATTCTGTTGGTTTAATTTTTTTTTTTTTTACAGATGAAGAAGCTCAACTTAGGTTAAGTATCCCTTTCAAGGCCACCCAGCTGGTACTTGGATCCAGACCTTTTTAAGTAGTGTTGCTGTCATGAAAAGGATTTAGTCAGGGCAGTGGAAATAACAACATTCTAGCTTAGGCTACCAACAATTGTAGGCCAGAGTGTAAATTGCAAACCTTAGAACAATGTAGTACCAGCCCTAACATGGCTCTCTGTTTAATATCTTCAGACCTGCAGTGTTGGCAGTGTTTGGGAACTTGCTAGAACTCACCTTATACCTATCCACAGTCTGCATTTTAAGAACTGATTCATGTGCACATTAAAGTTTAAGAAAGACTGCTCAAATCTACAGACTGCTTCTCAAACTTCAGTTTCATATCACTTGTACAGTTTTGGCTCTGTGTTCCTTATGTGATTTAACTTTTTTTGTTGTTGTTGGGGTTTTGGTTTGGTTTTCCTGTTTTAGCTTTCTGAGACAAAGCCCTGTTGTACATCCTAGGCTGTCCTTGAACTTGCAATCCTTTTTACTTTTTTTTTTTGTCATTTTGAGACAGGGTCTCACTATGCAGTTTTGGCTGGCCTGGAGCTCACTTTTGTAGCCCAGGCTGGTCTCACACTTGCACTTATCCTCCTGTCTCAGCCTCCCAAGTGCTGTGATTTAATTTTATTTTTATTTTTTTATTTTTTATTTTTTTAAATATATATTTTTTTTATTTCTTGTTTCAGAACTTTTGTTTGTTTATTCACTCATTTTTATGGCCGGCTCAGCCCGCCCCGAGGGCAGGGCTGGCGCAGCATGTGGTGCCGGGGATCGAACCGCGGTCCCTGAAGCCACCCAAGCTTTCCCAAGTAGGCGCTTTAGACCACTGAGCCATTCCGCCAGGCCCCAGTGTGATTTAATTTTAATATGTTTGCAGTTACTTAAATTTTACTTTTTCTTTTTGGTACCAGGCATTGAAAGCTCCTAAGAGCAAAGCAGGTTCATATGCTGCACAGTATTTCCCAGGCCCTTACTTTTCAATTTGAAATAACTGCATTTACAAAAAGCTAAAAGAATAAAGAAAATTTCTGTGTTCTTCACCCAGATATTGTAAACATATTATAAACCCAGATATTGCTAACATCTTATATAGCTACAGTGCACTGATCGAAATCAGAGCATTAACATTAATCTTGTTAGGTATCCTATATATCCCATTCAGATTTTATCAGTTCTACTGGTCTCCTGTATATAAGTAATCAAATGATTCAAGGTTCATATCTACATTTGTGTGTGTGTGTGTGTGTGTGTATCTTAAGATAGTTTTTTGCTATGCAGTTCAAGGCAGGCCTTGAACTCATAGTAATCCTTTTGCTTCAGCCTTCTAGGTGCTGGGATTATAAGCGTGTGACACCATGCCAGCTTGTTAAATTTCTTAGTCTCCTTTAATCTGTGTTCCTCAGTCTTTTTTAATCTGATGACCAAAATACAGAAGTAGTTTGTTTTTTGGTGTATATTATCAGGAGTAACATAAAATCTATTTATGACATTGGTGACATTGTCATATTGGTGACAAATCTATTGGTGACATTAATTTTGATCACTTATTCAATAGGATGCCTTTTAGGTCTCTTTTTGTATAAGTGTCTCAAGGGAAAGTACTTTGAGACTAACTAAATATTACATAAACTTTTTTGCCCACTAATTTTAGCATTACTGAAGATACTTGCCTGAAATTTTCTACTGTGGGATTTTCTTTCTTTCTTTCTTTCTTTCTTTTTCATTCATTCATTCATTCATTTATTTATGTTATGACTGGCTCAGCCTGCCCTGGGGTGGGACTGGCACGGCATGTGGTGCCTAGGATCCAATCGTGGTCCCTGCTTGCTTAAGCAGGTGCTTTAGACTGCTGAACTATCTTGCCGGTCCTACTGTGGGATTTCTAATTCCATCATTTTACATTTATTAGTTGAGATATTATTATAAGGAAAAGCATTCCCTTGTTAAAAACATTTATATCGGTATGGACTGTTGTATTTTTATTCTATAGATTGTTTTTTGCTTGCTTAATGTTCTAATGTAGGAGCACCATCGAAGTGGCTATTGAGTACTTTTGACAACCCTTCTATTGTTCAGTACTACATAGCATTACAAATTTGTTTTGTGCTTTCTTGATCCTAGTCCTGGAATTAGCCATTTCTCCAAAATACCCTGTAAAATGTTATTTGAAAACAGTGACTCAAAAGTAAATGTGGTCATTGGAACTCCATTATCATTGATTGCTTTTAGGTCCTTTTAGCTTATAAACTAGGAACTATGTTTGTGTATGTTTATATATGTACACACAACACATTGATGTCTTCTACTATGCCTATTAAAACCCACGAGTATATACTGCCATTTTCAGTTCCATTCCTGCTTGAAGGGGTTCACTCCAGCCTTGGCCCTTTGCTTATCTATAAATCCTTTCTGAGAGTCAACAACTTCCTTTATCCACTTAAAAGTCTGCTTATTTGTTCAATCTTCAAGTGTACACAAGGTAATTTCAGATGAGATTTGGAATGTTCAGGGTGGTATGGCTGTAGACCTTTCTTTTCCCCTGCAGTACTGGGGTCAAACTTGGGACCTAGCAGTTGACAGGATTCTTTTTTTTTTTTTTTTGTCTTTTTGAGACAGGGTCTCGCTATGCAGTTGAGGCTGACCTTGAGCTCACTTTTGTAGCCCAGGCTGGTCTCGAACTCACACCAATCCTCCTGCCTCAGCCTCCCGAGTGCTGGGATTACAGGCATGAGAGGATTCTTGTGTAAAACTAGAGCACAGTATTTAGTTCTTTTTGAAGTTGATTCACTTTTAAGTAAAATTTGTCTTTTATGATAGAAAACCAATAGCTGTCATTTATGCACATAATAAAGTGTTCATGTTTCTTATCTTAAAAGCTATCAGAATGCAGTGCAATGATTTATCTTCTTTTTTTCAGTGGCTGTCTCAGCCCACCCTGGGGGTTGGGCTGGAGCAACATGTGGCGCCAGGACTCAAAACACAGTCCCTGTGCTTTGCCTGTGCAGCTGTGGTGGTCTAAGCAGGCGCTTTAGATCACTGAGCTCTCTCACGGGCCCTATCTCAAAATTTTGACCTCTGTTATGTTACAGTGTTAGGTTGCTTGAACAAGTTTTTCTTTTTTAACTTAAATCTTCCCACTTTTGAAAATTTTGTTTCATTACTTTTGGTGACTAGCTTTTTTGCATAAACAAGGGGAGAAATCTACGCTCAATGTACTGAATTAATATTAAAAGAAATCATAGACTAAAAGGTAATTTTAAGCGAGTAACCAAATTAGCACTTGGCATTGTTGACTTACGTTATGTTGATCATTAATTTATCAACTTAAACCCAGGTACCCTCAGTGTTTACATATGTTAGAACTGCTCCAATATGAACACTTCCGAAAGGAGCTGGTGAATGCTCAGTGTGCGAAATTCATTGATGAACAGCAGATTCTACACTGGCAGCACTATTCCCGGAAGCGGATGCGTCTTCAGCAAGCCCTGGCAGAACAGCAACAGCAAAATAACACATCAGGAAAATGAACAGCTGGAAACAGCCCAGGGTCTTAAGACATGTATATAATGTATTTCATTGTACAGTGAAGATGAAGTAAGACTCCGCTACCTTTATTGTAGTAGCACCTGGAAACTTTAATGTGCTTTTAGTCCAACTTTTTATTGTTTAGTAGATTTGTTAAACCAGCATTGTTCTACATTTATTACCCTGTGAATTTGTAAGTTTTTATTAACGTTCAAGAATTAATTGGAAAGAATGGACTTGTTAGGTGCTCTGGAACCTGTTTAAGGAGATGCTGGGCATGGCAGAAGGGAAGACTGCCATGTATACAAAACCCTAAGCCTATTTGTTTCTGACAAAACAGTAGCACCTTGGTCAAGTCTATCTCTTGGAACTTACTGTCTCACATCAGCAGGCTGTATGTCTTACCTACAGAATCACAGTACTAGAGTCAAGGATCTCTTAAGTCAGAGCAGGAGCTACAGTATATAAACGTTTTGATAGTCTGCAGGAGAGGACATACCTGTACTACCCCTGCTTTGTAAGATAGCTTTAAGAAAAGATCATTGGTATGTCACTGACCTAGTGATGGAGAGAAGACTGGTGGTAAACTGCTAATTGCTTTTGAGCTTAAATTAAAGATAAGGCACCTCAAATGCTTCTGCTTATTAGGGAAAGTTAACATTCATTTGGCCAGTACCAAAATCCAGATGCTACATTAAGTTCTTCCATTCATTCTCATTTTCTCCCTCACAGGAAACTGAGCACTAGACAGCGTAAGTAACTTAACTGTGGTTACATATCTAGTAAGTGGTAGAATCAGTGTTTCTGACTCACAAGCTGAAGTTCTTCCCACCACTAGGTTTTCTAGTATCCAGTCCCCTTCCCTCCCCTGCCTTATTGCAAATGAAGCACATTCAGACAGCTGTAAAATCTGCCTGATTTAAGCAGACTGCTTTAGGTATGCTGTATTTCTCCCTCAGTATTTTGGTGAAATTGTACATTCCAAAGACAAGAAGTTTTAGGAATGTCAGTTGCTTTTCAAATTCATGGAATTTAAGTAAAAAGATCTTTATTGTGTCAGAGATTTGGGATAGCTGTCCAGGCACTGTTGGGAGCTTTTAGTTATCACCTCCAGTTTATCCCTTTGAACTATTATTGCTAAAAATGTACGGGATACCATGTATTACAAGCCAGATGAAGATTCGTATTCAGAATAGCATTCTTTATTGCTTAGACATACTGAATGTAACACGATTTATTGCCAAAATGAATTCAAAGCAAGTATACAATGTTCTTTATACTACAGCAAGCCAGGAAACCAAGACACAAATGCCATCATCAAATCTTAATCTTCAGAGAACAACATTTCCACAAGGTTGTCTTGAAGACACTCAGATTCTACCAGTTTTTGAGGCTGTAAGAAAAGAACAGTCAGGTCTTAACCACTGCTATGAAATGTTATGAACAAAGTGAGTTCTATTGTGATGACACTAATCTTGGAAATTTTGACATTTTGAAACTATCAACTGGTTACAACAAGTTTATGAAATAGCTATTTGCCCCAAGATGAATCACTAAAATACCTGGCTCAAAGGCCTTATGGAAGCTAAAACAGGAGAGGACAAGCCCAGTGTCATCCCTTCAGCTCTTTAGTATTCTAAGGGCAGTAGTGAAATAGAGGAGAGGCCTTTTCAACCCAAATAATAGTTTAAGTAGGAAACGATCCATATAAGTGCTTTCAGGAGTTATGATTTGTGGCTGTAGAATTGTTAAAGTGGCTTAAGGGCATGAAAAAGACCTATGATTTATTTGCATTATTAAGTTTACTGGGATTGTTCAAGGCAGGACAGCCAAGATGTATTTTTTTGATGCATTGTGAAAGGCAGCATGATACTTCATACCTTTCAAATATGACTAGAACAAATTAAGAGGTTTCAGAGTAAATTATAGTCCCAACTTACTGTTCCATATTTCAGTAGTGTAGGCACTGCAGTTATTTTCAGTTTTTTTCTGAAATCATTATTTGGATCTTTCCAACTATGCCAAAAAGAAAAAAATGATCAAGAAAATTCTTGGCTTATTGTAGTTTGCTTACTATTTAATAGACTTCATATACTATGACATTTTCATAATTATTATTATTATTTTTTTTTTTTTTTGTCTTTTTGAGACAGGGTCTCGCTCTGCAGTTGAGGCTGGCCTTGAGCTCACTTTTGTAGCTCAGGCTGGTCTCGAACTCGCACCAATCCTCCTGTCTCAGCCTCCCAAGTGCTAGGATTACAGGCGTGAGCCACCACGCCCGGCTCATAATTATTTTTGTAAACATTTAAAACTTGAGAACTATAACTTACTACCCTCCGCAAGAGTTTTTGATTAAACTATGACTAACATAAAATGTAAACTAGTTTTAAATTTACACTCGGAGATTTTTTGGAATTACCTTCAAGTAGCTGAACATTCACTATGTAAATTTCAGTGTAAGAGGTTGTGATTGTTATCAGACTTTACCTTAGAACACAGAATCTGAATCTGTAAAGCCTTTCCACCTAAGTTTGCAAGAGTCTAGTCATGTCTGTGAAACTGCACATTTTGTCACTTACTACGATTTTTCTCCTACTTGGCAGTAGATGAACACACATCCTTCACTAACATGCTTCATCCCCGCTCGAACGACTGGTTCAGCTGTTTAAAAATTAATACAATTATACATCAGTTCCACAATCTCCTCCTTTCTTCCCCCAAGACTTGCTAAGTACTCAGACTTTAGCCTGCAGGTTAGACTTTGAGTTATCCCAGGAAGTTAAAAGAAGTCAGGTGTTCTCTGAATCTCAGAGCCTCTAAACGCCAAGTCCAAAATCTGGTTGTTCCCTTGTCGTACTCCCAGAACAATGGTAGCATAAATATTTGCTGACTAAAAGACCAACTCATCCTGGAAGAAACGACTGGGGAAGTGAGAAGTTTTAAACGTAATACAAGATGATCTGGGTCGGACGGTGGAGGTGCAGCTCTCGCGACCCGGCGAGGAGGAACTTAACAAGAAGACAAGAGCCCCAATACTCCGTGGACCTCCCTGACCAAGCTCCCCTCCTCTGCTACTTCACCCAGAGTTCTGGCCATAGCCGCTGCCTTCCAGTTCTGGACGGTAACCCCTAAGTCCTGGCCTTACCTTGCACGCAGTCAGGGCACCAGCTTTTTCCTTCAGCATCCTTAGACCCGCTAAAGTAGGCGAAAATGGTCTTGCCCCGATGCTGCTCCACAGCCCGGTTGAATTCCTCGAAGCCCGACACGTTCACCTCCTTGCAGGCAGCCATGGGGACAATTCACCACTGGGGGCTGGAGAAGCCCTTTAGGTCCGGCCGCTAGAGGGCGGGCCCAAGTAGGGCGGGAAGAAGCCGCTTCCGGGCGGGCGGATCTTTTCCTTAACCCTGCTAGGTGGTACTACGGCAGCCCCTACAGGCCATAATTCATTCGCATTGTCTTTCTGCTCCTGTTTCCTAGTTCGTACAGTGTTTGCTTTCCTCCCTAAGCAAAATTTCTACGCCTTAATTTGGTTCTGGTTTCGGGCCCATGGACACTGGCTGCAAAGTTGCTGCGACACCTAGAACCTTAAGCGGCCAGGGAGCCTCAGCGGCTCCCAGCCTACTTTGCGCCTGTTGCTATGACGACTGCTCTAGTGGCCGGAAGCGAGGCCTACTCGACTCCCTATCCCCCGCCCATCTCCCCGGTAGCCGTGCCTCACCCTAGGCCAGGTGGGCTTGGGTCTGGGGGGAAGCGGGGTAGGGAGGATTCTGGAGAGCAGAGTTAGACGTCCTGAACCTGGGGGAGAGGAAAGCTTGAACCGGGCCGACCGTGCGCCTCCGTTCCCCTAATTACTTCTTCTCCTGTCTATCTTCAGGGGGGGCCTAAGACAAGGGGGCGGGCGCCCGAGGCTGGGCGGGGGTGGGATTGGGAGGCTGGGAAGAAGAGAAAGGCTGCGAGGGCCAGAGCCGAGTGTGTGAGTGCGTGTGGAGCAGCCCAGGGTTCCCGATGCTAAAACAGAAAATACCCCGGGGCTTCGTTGCCAAAGGGAATTGCCCAGCAGCTATGAGCGGGGCGTCTGGCCCCAGGGCCTTACCCAGGCGGCACCAGGGCGAGCTACTGGCGAAGATGCCGGGACCCTGTGTAGGGCCCAGAAGATCCAGGTGGCGGTGGGGAAGGAGATGGGGTACAGGGACGTCCCGAGGCAGTGGAGCTAAGCGCCAAGCGAAGTCTTCGATACGGAAGACGCGCTGTAAGAGTGCAGAAAGGCTGCAGGACTGTCAGCGATCAAGGGGGAAGAGGCAGGCTGCGGAGCCTGCCGATGCGGCTGCGGAGAATGAGGCTTTGGGGACGCCTGGGACTGCAGGGTCCATTGACGCAGCAAGGGATCCCCAGGCTGTGTGGGTTAACGGGACTGTGAGCGAGCCTGAGATGGTGGGGCCTGCTGGGTCTGTGTGGGTAACTAGATTTGCAGAAGAGGCGGCAGACTGTAGCAGTCCCCAGGGCTGTGAAAGGAGAGGTCGCCCAGGCACGGTGAGGCATGAAAGCATTCTGGAACTGTGGTTAAAGGTACAGGCTGTGAGGGCAGCTTCAGGATGTGGGGTAGGAAGCAGAGTGGAGCTCCATCCTGTACCTGCAGGAGAAGGGCCAGTTGAAAGGGGTCTCCCCGGCCGGGCTTCCTGGATAGAAACAAGCCGAGGTGGTGTGACAGGACCGTGGGTGAGAGGACAGGCAAGGGCATTCCCCCAGGTCTCAGGACTCTCCGCAGCCACAGGGGTTCGGTCCAGTTGTGAGAGAGCCTTAGGCTCCTGTGGGTACAGACAGGCTGAGACGGTGCCCCCTGTGTTCGCTCTTGGAGCTGTGGAGGAGTTAGGCTGCACAACTACCCCGAGTCCTTGGGAAAGACCACAGGTTGTAAGGCAGCCTGAGTCTTTGGAGATGAAGATGGACTGTGGGACTGCATCAGAGCAATGGGGGCAAAGAGAGTTACTGCAGGTTCCTGGGGCTCTGTCCCAAGAGGCAGTCTGTGGGGATAACCCAGGCATGTGGGGAAGAGGACAGGTCGCAGGGAACCTTGATGCTATGGTGGTGCCCAGAACTGTGGAGGAGAAAACTACATCTGTGAGTGTCCCAGCCAGGTGGCAGAGAAGACAAGAGGTAGAAGATGTAAGCTCTGAATGTCTCCCTGGAGTGTGGGGAACAGGGCAGCCTGTAGGGGTGCCTTGTGTTACTACTACAGAGGAAACTAGGTGTGGGGATGATCTGAAATTCAGGGGAAAGGAACAGGATATGTGGCTAGACTCAGGCTCTGGTGGTGACCCAGCATCATGGGAAGCTGCACAGACAGTAGAACCATCTGGTCCTAGGGAACAGGAGGCAGCTTCTCAGCTGGTTCCACAGGGCCTGTGGGGTATAGAACAGCCAAGGAGGGTACCTATGACTTTGAGGAAGGAGACAGACTGTGTGAATGTCCCAGGGCTGTGGGGACCAGGACAGCTGCCAGGAGTGTCCCAGGCCGCAGTGATACCTGAAGCTGGCAGTGAAGACACCAACTATGGTGGTGTCCCAGATCTATGGGAGAGGCAACAGGTTCTGGGAACTCCAGCTGAGGCAGTGGAAAAGACATACAGTGGGAATGTCCAGAGCCTGCAGGCAATGAGGCAGGCCATGGAACCAGAGGATCTGGTGCCTGGAGCTTTAGGGGCAGCCAGGTCTACCGATGAAGAGGCAGGCTATGGGGCTGTGTCATGTCTGTGTGGGAGAAGGCAGGCTCTTGGAGTGTCTGAGACAGTAGGGATGCCCAGGGCAGCAAGTATGGCCAGGCACAAATATTCCCCAGTAGGAGTATCCACAGCTCTGGGTACGCTCAGATCTGGAAGGATGCCTGCCAGAGTGCCTGACCCTGTGTGGGTGTCTGGCCCTGTGTGTCAGGAAAGCAGCTCTGGAAATGTTTTAAATCTGTGGGAAAGAGCTCATACTGTCAAAATGCCTGTAGATTCAAGGGGGGCCATGGCTCCTGGGGAGCTGTGGTCTGTAGGAGAGGATACTGATTCCAGAGCTTTCCCTGGTTCCCAGGGAAGGAGACAGGCTGTCAGGGTTCCAGGCGCTCCTGAGGCACTTGGTTTTCTAGTGGCAGAGACTGACTCCAGAGATTTCTCAGGCTTGCCAGAAAGGAGACACCCTGTGGAAATACCTGTGACTGGGGGGCTACCCCCAGCTGGTGGGAGACATGGGGCTCCCAGGATGGGTAGGTCTTTGTGGGAAGGAAGTGGCTCATGCTTGAACGGGGAGAGACAGATAGATGACAAGAGCTCTACAGGGATAGGGGTGTTTTCTGCCAGAATGCCTGGGCCCATGGGGCAGAGGCCTGGTTCTGGATGCATCTCAGCCTTGTCAGGGCACAGGCAGACGACAAGGATGTCCACAACCATAGGACTCTCTGAGCCTGTGGTGGACGAGACTCCCTGTGAGGGTTTCTTGGGTTTATTAGGAAGAAGGCAGACTGCTGGGATACCTGTGGCTGCTAGACTTCCCATGGCCCCAGGAGTGTCAGCTTCTAAAGTGCAAGGGCCCCAGATGGTGGGGGAGAGTCCCTCTGGGGATGGCTCAGACACATGGAGAAGGAGGCAAGTCACTGAGGCTCCTACTGCTGTCCAGGAGGGGGATATAGTCTCTGAAGGTGCCTCAGTCCTGTGGAGGAGACATGATGGACCCTTTCCTGAAACTGCAAGAATGCCAGTGCCACTGGGAAGGGGTGGAGCTGTAGGAGTTCCCCTAGCAGGGCATGTGCCTGCTGCAGTGTGGGTAAATAGGTCCTCAGGAGAAGCAGATGTGGGTGTGCCAGGCCTGACAGCAGTGAGCAGACAGTCCATGGAAGGAGCTGAACCTTCAGGAGAGCAGACTGGAGATGGAGGTGTCCAGGCAGTGGCAGGAAGGGGCCAGGCTGTAGAAGTGTCTTACACCTGTGGGCGTGGTGCTAGGTTGAGGAGTTGTGCAAGGTCTGTGGGGCAAGAAACAGCCCATGAGAATGTTTCCAGAGTGTCTGGGATAAGAATGGCTGTGGTAGTGCCCCCAGTTTCAAGGGAGGAAATAGGCCCCAATCATTTTAGAGATCATCCTCAGCAGAGTAGGAGACAAGTCAGAGAAGTGTCAGGAATCAGAGTGAGGGGCAGTGATTTGAGGGACAGTTGTGTGGGAGAAGACACACTGAGGAGGGTCTTCTAGTAGTAGTGTAGGGAACAAGTTGGGGATGACCTGGGGGCTCCATGGGAGGGAACAGGATGGGGATATGTTTGTCCTGCATTGTTATTAAAGGCGCAAGTTGTAGAGATAACAGGATGGGGGGGAGGGTACACTGGGAAAATATCTCAGGATAATATAGGGTGACATCCTGGGAGATTTCCTGGAACACTGAGGAAAGGGGCTAAATGAGGAGAGAGGGATCTCAAATCTTCGAATGGGGAAATAGGGGTGGATAGTTTATGTCCGTGTGTGTGTGTGTGTGTGTGTGTGTGTGTGTGTGTGTGTGTGTAATCAAGGTACCCAAAACTCTGGGGAATCATGTAGTTTTTTTCTATTGGAGAATGGGCATTTGGGCCTTTGCTATATGGAAGCATCTGGGGAAAGGTACTGACTACATGAAAGTTGCAGGTGCTCTGGCCTCACATCTACAGCCTTTCCGCATCTTTGCTTCTGACCCTTGGTGATGTCAAGCCAGCTGGGATTGGCTCACTCACATGGCTCCTCCCATCTGCCATTTGAATCTTGTCTCTGTAGTCTTAGAAATAGTATTGGACCAGCTGTCTTTAGAACAGATTAATCTGTCTTCAAGCAATCCAGCCTGCAAACCTTGGATTTATTCAAAGGCTTATATTAGGGATTTTTTTTTTATACCTCGAATTTCCCAATTGATTTACTATAAGAGTCTGAGAGAACAAATTCTCCAGTGTATTTAAAACTAGTCTGTTCTCAGAAAATCAGCTGAACACTATGGATGTCGAGTTAAATGGTCTGCTGTGCTCAGAGTACTGTGTTGTGGGAAACCGAAGAGCAAGGCAAGGCCCTTAAGTCTCAAGGAACTTGTCTCACTGGCAAGATGAGATGTATTCCTGTGAAATAGGTAAATACCAGATAACACTGTGATGAGCACCTAACTAACTGACAGGGCCACTGAAGTGTGTGAAGCCTTCAGAAAAGGAGTGGTGATGCTAATGGCAGAGTTCATTTCTGTTTACTAAATGCTTTTGATATCTACATTCTCATTTAGAATATCTGCAGGATAAGGGGATATTCAGGGCCTCTCAGCTAGTAAATGGCAGATCCTGGTTTAAGTCTAAGCATTCTGATTACTTGGGTTTATTTAGAACCACAGAGTTCTGTCCTTTGGGTCACTTGACGGAATGAGGCATACTGCTTTTTGGCTAGGAGCTAGTATTTATAAATGTAGGATATCTGTCCATAGAACTGCCCTGCTATTGAAAGTGTTAGTTTGTAACAGCAGAGATCTGTTGTAGTGATAATGTCTTACTGGTGACCCTGGAGGGCTGAAATTTGGAATGAAAAGAGCCCAAGAGATTGTTTTTGAAATAGCGTCCCACCCAGTTTTTTTGAAAATGAGAATTTCGGGGCTGGCAAGATAGTTCAGTGGTCTTAAATACCTGCTTAGGCAAGCTTAGGCAGGAATAGGGGACCATGGTTGGATCCCTGGCTCCACATGCTGCATCAGCCCCACCCTCAGGGTAGTCTGAGTGGGCCAAAAAAAAAGAATTTCAGAGATGTGATTATGTTTTATAAGTGTAAGAAACTCATACCTGTCTCCAAGCAATCATTTTTAGCATGTAGTTACTATGGTTTATTTCTAGAGTATTACTAATGTGTACATGATACCGTGTTTTTTATCAGTTTTCTAGTTTGGAACCTGTTAATGTAAATGTAACTTTCATTTTAGAAATGGTGTCATTGACTACTTGCCTGATAACAAGGTCTTCACTGCTATTCTGCACTACCTGACACGATGGGTCCAAGCCAGAGAGCTTCCTCCTGTGTTCACCTGACATCCTGTACCCAAGAAGATGGGACAAGGGACCCCAGGAAACTTCAGACCCAGGTACTTTTGCTTTTATTCAGATGTTTATTAGGAAATATTTCAAACACAAAGAAAAAAATGAAAGAAGACACTGAACACTTTTGATGTCACCTTCAAAATTTTAGCAGTTGTGTAGCTGGCTGTGGTGATGCACACCTGTATCCCAGTACTTGGAAGACTGAAACAGGTGGATTTTCACAAGTTTGAGCACAGCTTGGACTACATAAAAAGCTCAAGGTCAGCCTAGGCTACAAAATGAGATGCTGTCTTTTAAAAAAAGCAAAGAAGTTCAGCAGTTAGCAATTTGTTCTATTTTCTTATCTTTCCAGCCATCTCTAAAATTTTTGGTAAACCATGCCACAATACCAGAGTTAGTAGCAGACCTCATAGCACTTTACTTTTAAATATTCAAGAATACTTGTCACGCCTGTAATCCCAGCACTTGGGAGGCTGAGGCAGGAGGATTGGTGTGAGTTCGAGACCAGCCTGGGCTACAAAAGTGAGCGCAGGACCAGCCTCAACTGCATAGCGAGACCCTGTCTCAAAAAGACAAAAAAAAAAAAAGAATACTTGTTGCTGGGCGTGGTGGCTCACGCCTGTAATCCCAGCACTTGGGAGGCTGAGGCAGGAGGATTGGTGCGAGTTCGAGACCAGCCTGGGCTACAAAAGTGAGCACAAGGCCAGCCTCAACTGCATAGCGAGACCCTGTCTCAAACACACAGACACACACACACACACACACACACACACACAAAAGAATACTTGTAAAAACCTGAGTACCATTATTACACGTCAGGCAATAGTCCCCTAAAATGATCTAATACCCAGTTTTTATTCAGTTTTACTCAGTTGTCCCCAGAATGTCTTGTCTCTTCACGTGGCATTGTGAAAATCTTTAAACAGGGGCCAGGGAGATAGCTCTGTGGCACTAGTACCTGCCTGACAAGTGCAAGGTTGTGAGTTTAAACCCCAGTCCCACAAAAAAAAAAAAAAAAAAAAAAATCTGTCAACATACGGCACAGCTGAATTTCACCTCAGACACCAAGATTCCATGTTTCCCTACCTGTGTTTCCTTGTCTCTCACTTGAGCCATCCCTCCAAGAGATTCATCCATTGGTCCATCCTTTTGACAAGTCACAGTCAATTGCAGATGTGATGTAAGTGTCCTACTTCTGCGTGTATACTATATGTTTTTATTCTTCGTTTACCGTTTTTCCTTTTGATACAGATTTTACGTCAAAAATGAGTACACTGAAATGCATACATCTTGTCATATTTACTGAGTTTTGATAAATATGTGCACACATAACCCATACCACTGTGAAGATGTACGTCATTTATGTTACCCTAGAAAGTTCTCATATGATCCCTCCTAAACAATCTCTACTCCTAGCTTTTAGAAGATGCCATTATTTTATTTTCCTCATCATGAATTAGTTTCTAAAATTTCATATAACTGAGAACATGTAATACAACTTCTTGTGAGGTTTCTTTCACTAGTTAGAAAGATTTTGAGATTCATCTCAATATATTGAATTATCAGTTTCTTTCTTTTTAGTCGTTTTTACTAGTTCCATAGTATGAATGTACCAGTTTGTTCATGCATTCTTTAACTGTGGGATGGCTGGCTATTTCCAGTTTGCGGTTATTGTATGTAAGAAGCTATTATGAACATTCTTTTTTTTTTTTTTTTAAGAATTTTTTATTTTATTTTTTATTATTTTTATTCTTGTTTCAGAACCTTTGTTTACTGACTCATTTTTATGGCCGGCTCAGCCCCCCCCCGAGGACAGGGCTGGCACAGCATGTGGGGCCAGGGATCGAACCGCGGTCCCTGAAGCCGCCCAAGCTTCCACCAGCAGGCGCTTTAGACCACTGAGCCATCCCGCCCGGCCCCTATGAACATTCTTGTACAGATCTTTTGCTGCGTGTGCCATGACAGATTGAACCTAGGCTTTATGCATGCTAGACAAACACTACCATTGAAATGCATCCTCAGCCCTTTATAGTTTTTATTTGAACAGGCTCTGCCTAAGTTGCCTAGGCTGCTGTCAAACTCATGGTTTTTCTGTCTCTGCCTCACAAGCAGCTGTTACTATCAGATTACACTACCGCATTTGACTTCTATAGATCTTTTATGAGCACATTTCCATTTCTCTTGGATAAATAACCTAAAAGTTAAATTAATTGAGTCATTAGGTAGGTGTACATTTAGTTCTGTAGTAAACCATCCCACCTTTTTACAGTTATGGTACCATTTTACTTTCCTACTAAAACATTATATGAGAGCCCTGAGTGCTCCACATCTTCGTCAATTCTTATTGTTATCTTTTAAATGTTAGCTGTTCTGGCAGTTAGATAGTAGTGTCTTGATGTTTACAAAGGCAAAAATTGTAGTTTTAACATAATTTCAACTTACAGGGGAATTTTAAGAATAATACACAGATTTCTTGGATATTCTTTTGCTAAATTCTCCATATACTGGAATTTTATTACATGCTGTTTTCTGAAATGCTAAAGAGTACATTTCAGACATGCTGCTCTTTTATCCTGAGTACTTATATCTTTCCTAAAAACAAAGAACAGCTTATTAATACTGAAATATTCCTAGGTGGTCTTAGAGGATGGAATTGACAAATAGATTTGGACACTTTTGTATACATTCATATGCAGATTCTCATTCACACATCTAAGCCTCTGTTTTTGTCTCTTTTCTCTCTTTCTTCTTTCCCCCCTCCCTTCCTTTTTTTCTCCTTCCTTCTTTCCTGTTTTTTGTTTGTTTTGTCTGTTTGTTTATTTGTTTTATTTTGTTTTTTGAGACAGGGTCTTGCTATGTAGCCCAGGCTGGTCTCGAGCTTACAGCAGTCCCCCTGCCTCACCCTCCCAAATACTAGGGTTACAGGTTTGTGCCATCATACTGGGCTCAACCTTTCCTTTCTATGTATCTGTCAGTTTTTCACACAGATCTAATTCTTTTTTTTTAGTGTGACCAAGGTTCAAACTCATGACCTTGCACTTGCCAGGCAGGCACTTGTGCCATGGAGCTATCTCCCTGGCCCCCATACTAATTCTAATTCTAATTCTAATTCTAATTCTAATTCTAATTCTAATTCTTTTTTTTTTTTTTTTGTCTTTTTGAGACAGGGTCTTGCTATGCAGTTCAGGCTGGCCTTGAGCTCACTTTTGTAGCCCAGGCTGGTCTCGAACTCGCACCAATCCTCCTGCCTCAGCCTCCCAAGTGCTGGGATTACAGGCGTGAGCCACCACACCCGGCTCTAATTCTAATTCTAATTCTAATTCTAATTCTAATTCTAATCACTAGTCCATATTTGTAACTCCCTTATTCTACAGTATGAAATTTAGAATTGCAGTACATCCTTATAATGAAAGCCAATCTCCAAATAAAGTCCAGTATTTGCTTAGAGTACTTTTGTCTTTTTTTATTTTTTAATTTTTTATGTATTTGATTGTTGCAGGCTCTCACTATGCAGCGTGGACTCCTGTTTTCAGCCTTCCCAGTGCTGGGATTACAGGTGTTTGTCATCCCATCCAGTCTTGGTGGCCAGCTCAGCGCACCTGGGGGACAGGACCAGCACAGCTGTGGTGTTAGGGATCAAACCTCTGGTCCCTGTGCTTGCCTAAGTAGATGCTTAGTCTGCTGAGCTGTCTCTCTGGCCCTACTTTTGTCTTTAGTCTGAGGACAAATAGTCCAAATGCTGTCAAAAGCTTTTTGGAATTAACTTTTTAATTTTTTTGCACTTTCACATTTAGTGGTTATTCATTTAAAATTCCATCTGGTTCATCGGTTTCTTTCAGGGTGAAGGGGCAGGAGCCTGTATCATTTTTTTTTTTTTTTTTCTTGCAGTAGTACCAGGAATCAAACTCAGGACCTTGCACTTGCAGTACAGGCATTTATCCCACAGAGCTATATCTCTAGCCTCTCATTGGTTTCTTCAGTATTCAATTTTAGGATTTTCTATTCATAAAGATTTTATTTTCTTCCTTCCTCCTTTAATTCATTCCTTTCCTTCATGTATTTCATTTAGGTATGAAATGCTAACATGGATCCAAATATATCTGGACAAATAGATATATTCAGAAAAGTGTTGTCCTCCACCCATTCCTTTTATCCTTTCTGCTCAGTTCTTATATTTTATAGATAACTAATCTTATGTCTCAAATTTATTTCACCTGTTTTCATTTTGCACAATGGACCAATGTATGTATATTTTCTCTCATTCTCCATTTTTTCCCTTACATATATCTGCAATGTACTACAGGTATTTTTTTTTTTTTTTTGAATAACATAACCAAGAAATCTTTTCACATGAGTTCTTAAATAGATTCTTCCTTTTTTCATTGTAATAGTAACTTCATTTTGTTGCTGTACCACATTTATTCAGGCACTGACATGGGCGTTGAGATAGATTCCAGTAACTTCTAATTACAAGGAACACACTGTAAGCAATCCTGTGCATATGTATTGTTGAAGCTGTTATCTGCAGGGTAAATTCTAGATGTGAGACTGCTAGGTCAAAGATAAAGGAATAAATTCACCCAGACTCCCCCAAGTAAGAGATGTGCTAGTTTGCCTTCTGCTAGCACTCACCAACAGCACATACTATTATACTTTTTAATTTTTGCTAATCTTTTGGGAAATATATGTAATTACAGTATGGTTTTAATTTGTATTTTATGAAGTTGAACAGTTTTTGTACATGTAAGAACCATGCTTATATCTGTATTTTTCCCATTTTCTATTGGTTTTCATTTTCTCCCCTCAAATTTTAAAGATTTCTTTGTATATAGGGAGCCCTTTTGAAGAGGTCAGCAGTATATGCATAACAGATGTAGTTTTCTGTTGTTGTTTTGTGCTTCCTGGCTTCCTGTTGAGTTTGCACCGCTCCTGGGGCTCCAACCGAGAGCCTAGCAACGCTAAGCTAGTGCTGTACTGCCCCCTTTCCCCGCCCACCCACTACCCACCCAGAGTTCCTTTTGTTATGATTTAGATCTAAAATATTTCCCAAAGTTTAGGGGAGCATTTGGAAGGTGCTTAGAGCCCGGGGTGATGCAGTCTTCAGCTGACTAATTGAATGAGTCTATAGTTGACCATGCTGTTTGTAGGTGGGGTCTGCTTGGAAGAGGCGGTCAGGGAGAAGAGGTCTGGGAAGGCCGTTTCTGTTGTGTGACTCCTTGCTCCTGCCCTTGCTGCCTGGCTGCCGCGGGTGAGGAGCTTTGCTAGTGGTGCTCTGCATTCTGCTTTCTGTCTTGCAGCCCGGTGACCTGCCCTGTACCTCCCGGAAGCTGGGCCAAATGGGCTTGTCCTTAAGTTGTGGGTGTCAGGTATTTTGTCTTATTGAGGAAAAAGTGACCAAGACAGCTTTGTATTTGCAAGTGCTTTTATTATGGTATTCAGGTGATTGTTTCACTTTATTGCTTATTTAAACCAGATAGATGTTTTCAAATAAATGAATCCTGAACCATGGAACAAAAAAAGAAAGAAAATGTCACCTGTCAAATTAGGCTATTTTTAGTTTTAGAGAAAAGGTTTTCCTCAGTTAAGCATACAAGATTCAAGTAGTATTCATTAGTCTGTGTACCCTTTTGATTTTTTTTTATGTAATGAAGGTTTTTATTATATCCCCCCAATTTTCCTAATGTTTTGTCTCAATGATTTATTTTATTTATTTATTATTTTTATGCTATGCACATTGGACTCATAGTGATCCTCTTGTCTCAGCTTCCCCAGCACTGAGATTGTGGGCATGTGCCACTACCATTCTCAGTTTCAGTGGCTGGCTTGGCACAGGGCCTGCATGGCATGCAGTACCAGTGATTGAACCCAGGTACTTGTGTTTGCTAGGCAGGCGCTTAGACTGCTGAGCTATCTCTCCAGCTCTATTTGTTTTTTGAGATGGGCTTTCTCTATGTATATCAGGCTTACCTTGAAGTCTTAGTGATCCTCCTGCCTCAGCCTTTATTATTTATTTATTTATTTATTTATTTATTTATTTAGGCAAGACTGGGGTTTGAACTCATGATTTTGCATTTGCCAGGCAGACACTTGTGCCACAGAGCTATCTCCCCAGCCCCAGCCTCAGCCTCTTGAGTGCTGGGATTACAGGCATGCACCACTATAGCCAGCTACCATTGGTCTATTTTAAATTCAATTTTCATTCACATTGTTATATAAGCACATGTATAGTGAGTGTTGGGGAGCCATCTTCAAGATAAAACATGATGAGGGGCTGGGGAGATAACTCAGGGGTCTAAGTGCCTGGCAAGCACAAGGACCTGGGTTTGATCCTTTTGCCATATGTCATGCCACCCCAGTTGGGATGCACCGAGCCAGCCACCAAAAGCAGGCAAGGTGATGCGTGCCTGTGATCCCAGTGCTGGGAGGCTGAGACAGGAGGATCACTACAAGTCTGAGCTGCCTAGAAAGACCTTCTCTCAAATAAGTAAATATAGATTTTTTTTAAAAAAGAGACAAAATATGATGAAGCAGAATTCATTTGAGTTTGGAAACATGGATTCTCCTATTCACTTGTCTTTGAGGGTTCATTGACATAACATAAAAAATTTACAGCCACAGTATTGCCTATTTTATCCAGTAATCCCAGAAAAGGGGGACTGGGGAGATAGCTCAGGGGCACAGTGCCTGCCTGGCCCGTGCAAGGTCCTGAGTCTAATCCCTGGTTCTGGGGAAAAAAAAAAAAAAAATCCCAGAAAAGTTAATGTATTCTAAGAAACAGGATGAAAAAGAAATAGAATCTAAATATGTGGAGATATTAAGTAAAGCAATATTTCTATCACTGGAAAGGCTAGAATAATGTAAATGTTTAATAATAATACTATATTTAAGTAAAACATGAAAAGATTATTCTTTGGCTTTTGGAAAATGTAGCCATGGAAAATATTTTTTAAAACCACTAGGAAATATGGGGGCATGCTTATGTCGAACTGTAAAAACCAACTAGGCTTGTATGTAGTACGGTGACAGCTGACTTAAATCTGCATGTGTGTGAGGTATACATGGGTGCAGGATGAAAGATGTCAAAAGTGTCAATAAATGGGTTCATTCTGCTGTGGCTGATGGTACATATGTGGAGCAACTTTAAAGACAGCGCTAATGGATTGCATTGGTCACTTGCTAGACCCTGACATTTTGAAACAGGACAGAAATCCATAGTTGGGGATTGAAGAGCATGTTGGGGATTGGCAAGATAGCATAAAGCACCTGCTTAGGCAAGCTTAGGCAGGAGCAGGGGACCGTGGTTCGATCCCCAAAACCACATGCCACATCAGCCCTGCCCTTAAGGTGGGCTGAGCTCGCCCCCCCAAAAAATGAAGAAAGAGCATATTGGTTGCTGCTAGAAGCTTTTCAGGCTGACTCAGAGGAAGATCCAACTTAATAATTGTAAGCAGCAGGGTCATAGTGTAGGTCAGGGTGCCTAGAGAAAACGCCAGGCTGTGTATTGAACTAAAACTTGTAGCAAGTGGCTAATTGGTACAGCAGGAAAAAGCCTCTTCACATAAAGATCTTGTGGGCAAAATATTAGAAACTTGGTTATACATATGTATCTGCTATATATGTTATTTTTCTAATAGGTGCTTATGTTTATTTATTATTTAAAGAATCAACTGCAGTTTAATAGGAATGTGCCTACACATCCAAGCAACTTGGAAATCCGATATTCTTGTCCACATGGAATTAAAATTGAGAAACTGAAGCACTCATACAATGAATCCTGCTATAAAGACTCAGATTTTAGAGTTGGTCCTGACCTAAGCAGTTCCGTTTCATTTTCTGTAATATCGGAAGAGAAACTTAGCTATGCAGTCCACCTAGCCAAAAGAGATGTAAAACGAAGACAATTTGAAGAACATTATCTCAGAAGTCAGACTCCAAATTCTCAGAAATGTGGACAAACCAAGTATAAGATATCTGACTACAAGCTAGAACGGAAAGACTCAAAGAATCAAGAAGTCCGTCAGTGTAGCCACCAGCCATGTGAAGTAGGAGTTTCCAGCTCAGGGGCCAGAGTGTGTGTATATACATCTCACCACGGACAGCCAGATCTTACCATGCCCAGCTCACCACCTACTTTCGATCCAGGACCACATCCACAGCCCAAGATAGGTGACCACAAAAACTTAGATGAACAGAAAATTCTGCTAGAGGTTCAGCGACTCCAGAAAGAATTGAGCAGTTGTATCCATAAAATAGAAGCAGTAACTAAAAAAGGTGAGAAAATATAGATGCTTTTTCTGATAATGTGCCATATAAGCATAATAGTTGAGATGCATTCACTGGGCCTCCCAGGCCCACAAAGTTTCATTGCATTCTCCTGTGTGTTGGTTCCCTGGGACATGAGCACTCATAACAAGATGGTTGAGTTTGAAGTTTGATCAGTTTTATCTGTCTCTGAAAAGTTTGCTCTATTTAACCATTTACCCCCATACACACACTACTGTAATAGACTGTACTTCATATGTAGAGTGACTGAGAGCCCAGCCTACCAATTGGAGTGCCTACTGTCCTACCTTACATGAGTACAGATCATCATATATTTTCCTTGTTTAGCCAAAAATCCTTCTGGAGGAATTATTTTTAATTTCCATTGAAAGAGTACTGTAGTGCCAGGCTGTGGTGGCACACGCCTGTAATCCCAGCACTTGGGAGGCTAAGGCAGGAGGATCAGTGCAAGTTTGAGACCAGCCTGAGCTACAAAATGTGAGCTCAACACCAGCCTGAACTGCATAGTGAGACCCTGTCTCAAAAAGACAAAAGAATATTGTATACATGAATAATACACAAGTTTGTGTGTGTGTGTGTGTGTGTGTGTGTGTGTGTGTGTGTGTAAGTAGCTAGATATATAGAAAAAACCCATTCCTACTTGGGAAGTGTTAAGATAGGTACACTCCAGTGAGAAGGGAAATTGTGACTGTTTCTGTAAGATACCTGACCACACATAGAAAGGGAAGAGTATAGCCATCATCTCTTATTTTCTGAAATTCTGTAGTAGTCTCAGTGTTTTTGTGTTTACATGTGGAAGGTTTTGTTTTGTTTTGTTTTTTAACAGTACCAGGGATCAAACTTGGGACCTTGTGCTTGCTAGGCAAGTGGTTATGCTACTGAGCTATATTCCTGGCTCCTACATGGAGAGTAGAGGATTGAGTCTGCAGAGGGAGTTTGAGGTTATTATAACTAACACATTGGACTTCAGGCTCAGCTTTCAGACTGTGAGGAGTAAAGATTTGAGTTTTAAGAGGAACTATTATATTTGGGTAGTATAGTCTACAGTGCTAATTTGCATTTTAAAGTTAACTGATATGTACATATGTATATATATGAGTGTTATATAGAGAATTTAAAGTACCTTAAAGTATTTAATTGAGCTAAGATAAAACTACATATCTGATGATACTATATAGGAAGAATAAGGAAAGGAAAAAGATTGACCAGGAATGGGTTGCAGATTTATTTTGAGTTTCCTAGGCATTAGCTACAGAGAGAATCATAATCAGAATTTACAAAACCTAGCATTAAAAAGATAATTATATAACAATGACAACTTTCAAATACTGTGGCCAGGAAATGTTTCTCCTCTTAGGTCTTCTTTAGTTGTATGTTGGTATAATGTCACAAACAAAGCATTCTATAGAAAATAACAAAGATACTGTGGCTTATTTCCTATGACATTTCTTAATGACAGTCTATAACAGTCCCCCACCACATAACCTAAGTAACCAACTCCCAGGAGTGGGCAACAAAGCCACGAGGCTCTCCTTATGATCTGATCTAATGTGTTTAAAACTGCTTCTCAGACTCGCTGTGGGTATGGGTTGGATTAATTGATTGAACATTTCAAGCAATCCTGAAGCAATATTTTGTAAACTATAATAAAAATGTCATAAGCGTGGCAAGTTGCTATAAAGACATGAAAATACATACTTTTAATTTCTGCACTTAACTTGATGTGGGCCACTAATAGTTTGCAGTGGCTCCTGGCTGCCAACCACCCTTGCTCTGGCCCTGCAGTGCCCATTCCCACTTCCCAAGTGCAGCTCTGTAGACGGCTTGCAACACAAGCACTTGCAAGTTGGACACATAAATACTCCTAAGTCAGTTCTTGTTTATGTTCATATACAGAGCTGAATCTTCTCCCTAAACCAAATGCAGGTCAAACAGGAGCTAGAATTAATCTAGTGTATAGCCTGCTATGAGACTGCATCTGTATGTCCCACCTCTGACTTCAAATATACCTTTCTTCAAAGCAGCCTTATTCTTCTTGGTTGACCCTGTTTGCCTTTTGGTGTTTTTGATGGAGCTCAGGGTCTTGCATAAGCATGCAAATGCTCTGCTGGTGAAATATATCTCTAGCTCTCTTGTTTGGTTTTTTTTTTTTTTTTTTTTTTTT